>CAAKHF010022512.1:0-20000 GCA_901007745.1 Hippocampus kuda | reverse complement strand
AATCTGTGTGATCACAGTGAGTCAGAGGCAACATGAGATACAGACATCGTGGTTTCCAATAATTCCATTTCCAAAGCTTCCAGGTAATATTTGGTTGAATTCATACAGAGATATTAGCAAAAGTATGAGGCCACTATCTGCTGTTTTTTTTTTAAAAATTACAGTGAAAAGCAGCTATTACAGTAAATAGGACATACATTTAGCAATATTTTGCAAAACGATATGCATGTAACCTTGTGGAAGACTAGTACCTGGGCCAACGAAGAACCGATTAAAATGTGGTGAAGAAGTTGTGGAATCTGTGGAAACAGGATTTTTAAATTTTTTTATTTTTTTGCTTTAGTCACTACAAATATATACATAAATTGAACTGAACTCTTCCCAGAAGTATAATTGCGGTCGTGTTTGCCATCCTCCATGGTGTGTATGTTCGAATGGTCATTCAAGTGAGACAACTGAAGACGGGAGCTTGGAAATCCCGACTCACCGCTGTACCAGCGACGAGTCTAGTCAAGTGCACTTCTGAGACGGGGGGCAAACCTGAGTAAACACAGTCGAATAAACCAATCAGCAAAGAGCGGAAGTGACATCAAAACAAATGCATTCTTTTGTCATAAATGTTTTCAGTCTCTCCAGCTGCAGGTGTTTTAATGACTGTGTTTCTGGTCATTTAAAACTGAGTTTAATGCTGAATGAAACAAATTGTGATCTTGCCCACACGCCATTTTGAATGTTATGAGATTGGACTTCCCTTGCCGAAGAGTGTCATTGCGCGTGAAGAATATCCATCCATCCATCCATCCATCCATCCATCCATCCATCCATCCATCCATCCATCCATCCATCCATCCATCCATCCATCCATTTTCCAGTCCATTTATCCTCACAAGGGTGAATCTGAACATATTTCAGATAATGTATAACGTATGGTAACTTGTTGTAAATACTGATTTTTGCTTAACCTTCTAATATGATTATAAAGCGAACTGGCAGTGCTGATTAGTGCTCTGTGCTCCTGAGCCGGCGGTGTGGCTTCAGTCCCCAAGTTGGGCGGTCGCCGCAAGAGTAAAAACGCCATCGCATACATATGTTCACCTCCAATAGTGCAATGAAATCCGAACGAAAAACCACTTATGTGAGAAAAAAAAATTCAACCCGCCACCCACATAAAGACCTCGAAGGACAATTTCGAGTGTTCCATTAACCTGCCACACATGTTTTTGGAATGTAGGAAGAAACCGGAATACCCAGTGGGAGTCCATGCACATCTGAAATTGAACCCATGTCCTCTGCACCGTGAGGCACACATTTTAACCATATAACCTCTGCCGCCCAACTGAACCTCCTGCCACCCCTTCACCACCCCACTTTAAACTTTCTAGAACCGCCACTGCCTACATATATTGGTTTTGTATACCCTTTTCGTCTTGGTCTATTGTATTACGGACACCAACGATAGGGAACAAACTCTTTCTGTGTTGACTTGGCAAACAAATACAGTAATCCCTGATTTATCGCGGTTAATGGCGACCAAAACCACCCGCGATAAACGAAAATCTGCAAAGTAGCGACCAATTAACATATACAAGTCAAAAAATATTTTTTTTTTAAGTCCGCAAACAGTCCATGAGAAGCTGCAAAACAACAGCGAGTCACATAGGGTAACATATACAGTACTGTACTCCATGTATATGAATTTTTTTTAAAAATATGTTTGGAAAAATCCGCGATGCACCGAATCCACGATAAACGAACCGCGAAATAGCGAGGTGTCACTGTACTCTTCATTCTTTCCTGATGGTGACATGAATGAGCCTTTTGCACCTACTGTACATCACTGACATCAAACTGATGCATTCCTATCTCTTAACCCTTCTGTGCCAAAACATCCCAAAATAGGAGTATTGACAAACAAACAAAAATAGATCTTCATGATTTATTAACATGTTGAAGGCGCTAACTTGTCCATATTGAATATTCCAAATTCAATGTTTTTTTTTTTATGTATATGCAGATGATAGTTACTTTTACCCATAGCACAATACTGCTTTTTATTGCTTTTATTGTCCATAGAGGGCACCAACCTAAATAAGTAAATAGAAACTATATATGTATGGATAGGTCTGACACCACTGAACATTTTGAGTGGTCGCAAGAAAAAAAATATTCAGAAATGACTTTGATATTACACTTTAAAGCCACCATTCCACCATTCCGATGTGTTGTTAAAAAAAAGTCAACGCAGAAATGACACACATTAAGATCGCAGTTGAAATGCTGGTTTAAGAAATCTGAACTGTGGCTTATATTACGATGAGTGGGTCCACTTGGTTTGAGTGAAAATTGTGGCACGTTGCTCGAGTGAGAGAACTGGAAGGGGAGTGTGAGGAAGAAAGTGAAGTTGATGGAGACCCGAGGTGTGTGCCAATAGGGGAGGGGGTACAGACACATATTGACGTGTCGCTGTACTGAGAGTGGGTTGCCAGGTTGTATCCTCCACCTCGTTCCCATCGGGACGTACACACATCTTCCCACTTTTTCTGCTAATAGCGTTCCCCATTTCCTCTAAAACATCCCTTTGAGAATCTCTGACTCCCCGACAAAGTCGATAGTTTGCAGCACATGCACTCACACACATTCACCTTCCCCGCGGGCTGCAGGGATTTTATTCATACTGCAGCGGATCCTAAATTGGACTCCAGGCGGGGAGGCAAAATGCCAACTCTGACATGCAAATGAGACATGATGAGCTATTTGTAAAAAAAAAAAATGATATAAGAATAATAACAATTCATAAATTTAAGATTGACATAGCAAAAAAATTATAATTTGACTTTGCTCATGATTTGTGTCGGAAAAGGGACACAGATTAACTTGTTAGATCTCGACAGTGTATTTTATCACGCATGAACCTCTGCCCGGGAAGAACCCACTCAGGCACAAGGAGAAGTGTTTGATTTGACATTTCCCTTCCTCATAGCCATGCAAGACGGAAGGCAGTATTCCAATTACAATAACCTCTTTCAAAATGAAACATCATGCAGAAATCTTGAGCGATTCAAGTCAGCCTTTTTGCACAGCTCTTCAAAAGCAATTGAGCAAGACTCTGGATTGCTTTGGGAAATATATTTCCGCCATGGCTAGCTTTTTTTTTAATTGAGACGGTGCTATGGTTGAGAGCTGGCCAACCCGTGCGATTAATGTGAGGATGAGGATGCTGTTTTCTCACTAAAGGCTCTGGAATATGGCTAGTTATTATTACAAGCAGGTACTATCCGAGAACATGCAAGAATCAAGGTCAGATTATGTAGCTCAAACAGGAAAGGGACAATCTCTATGACATTTGTTACCTTGAACAGTACACAACATTTGTGAAATCGTGTTCATTTTTTATCCGACTCTTTAATTCAGTGACAGGTTCCCTGGGCTATATGCTAATCTCATGGTTACAGAAGCAATTGTTATACAACGAAAAAGCAGTAAACCAACCCGAAAAGGTAAATAAAGTAAGATGGAAGCAATCAGGACAAGATAATATTTTTTTGGAAAAGTACAGCGACAGGAATTTTTGTTGACGATCATTTCTGGTGGCTTACATCAACAGTGGCTCAGAAAATGCCACTGGCTGTTTATTTGAAGAGGCTACTCTGAATGCATTACGTGCCCTTGTGAATTTGCATTTTTCAGCGGACCTTTGTAGAAATCCACTCAATATTTGAATGTGATTTTGCACTTCATTATTTATAACATCTTCTTTCTCTCCTTCCCCGACAGTGCTTTGGAAGCCATTAGCATGAAAGAAGTCAAGTCTGCAGAAATCTTTTGTCGCTTGAAATAATTGTTACATTCCCCCAGCAATAAACTTACACCATCTTCAGCGAATCAAGAGCAATGCAGTGGCAAGGCAAACTTTTAAGTGGTACAGTATTTGAGATGTTGATGAGCACGTACCATTACTGCTAACAAAATATTGGAAAAAAATATATTGCATTGACGTTTTCTGACTGCTGCAGACAATTGATGTTTTCTGACGATTATCTGATACATATCGATTACTGGCCATGACTTGGCTCACATTTATTTATTGTCTTACTTCTTCCCAAAAAGTTGAAATAGAGACAACCAAAAAACTACACAAACCTCCCAGTACGTAATTATAATCTGCTCTTAATACTATAGATGCCATCTGTAGAAGAACCTGCAATTGAGAATCAAACAATAATGGAAGTAGTAGTTTTATTTTATTTCTTTCTATATATATATATATATATATATATATATATATATATATATATATATATATATATATATATATATATATATTTCTCCATTTATATAGATATATATTCTCCACTTAACAACTGTTTTCATTTTCAGATGTCTATTTTAATTTAATTTAAACTTTGCTGAGCAGTACACTATTTTCCTCACTTGGAACATTTGTGAAATTTTAGACAAATCTCTTCCCACAGATTTTGGTCTTTGAGATGAAGTGATATTAGAAGTAAAGTAATGATTTTGCCAACTAAAACAACACACTTGAGTAAAGCATGGTTTGTTAAAATATGATCGGTTGGAATGGTTTTCTTTTTCAGGCTGTCTTCATCAAAGTGTGCAGAGTTCATTCATCCATTATCCGATCCGCTTTATCCTCGCAAGGGTCGCGGGCGTGCCGCAGCCTATCCCAGCTGTCTTTGAGTCGTAGGCAGGGTACACCCTGAACTACTTTACAGCCAATTGCAGGGCACACACAGTGGAACAACCATCCACGCTCATACTCACACCTCAGTGGTCCATCAACCTGCATTGCATGTATTTGGAATGTGGGAGGAAATCAGAGTACCCGGAGAAAACCCACGCACGCATGGGAACAACATACAAACCCCACATAGGACGGGGCCTGGAATCGAACCCTGTACTTCTGCATTGTGAGATCATTTATGTCCATTAGACTGCCTTTGTAAAGTAATCCGATGGCTCTCGTCACCACTTGAGTGCTGCTAGCCGCTAAACGCTGGCAAGAGGTGCCGTGCTCTACAGTTTAAGTGTAATTAAGTCATTTTTGTAGCACCCTTAATTAACGATTCAAGGTTATTTCAGAAGGATGTTGTGTTGTTGACATGGGTAGCAAGAGTTGGTGATGGCAATCTGGTATACCATCAAATTCAGCCATTACGACGCGCCATGCTGCTCGGAACAACAATA
Organism: Hippocampus kuda; assembly: GCA_901007745.1. Classification (NCBI taxonomy): domain Eukaryota; kingdom Metazoa; phylum Chordata; class Actinopteri; order Syngnathiformes; family Syngnathidae; genus Hippocampus; species Hippocampus kuda. The sequence continues at coordinate 14,795 of CAAKHF010022512.1, read as the reverse complement.
AAAGTTCGTTGCTGCGGCTGTGGTGAAATAAGGTACTTGAATTGCTTGAGGACCCATTCCACTGCGCTTCTTTCATGGAGTACTAGAGAAATCTGAACATATTTACTGTTGAGAGGCTAAAATTGCAAGGATTTGGACAATTTTAAATTAAACAAGGTCTCTAAATGAATAATCGATTATCAACAAAATTGTCAATTAATGTGTTAATCAATTAGTTGTCATTTAATCGATTAAACATTGCACCTCTAATTTAGCTTGCAAAACACTACGGTGCATTGACATGTTCAGTTCTGATGTATTTCCGTTTCTCCTTAGGTAGGCTGTCACCATTGCTGCCGCTGAGCTCGGCAATGCTGTCGATTAGTGTCGGCATTTGTTTTAGGAGGAGGAAACATTAGCATTTAGATGTGCAGAGAAGCTCACCTGCTGCTTTTTATTGCTGAGCTGCTCAGGGGAATTGCTGTCATGTAAATGTCCTCCTTCGGCGTGACACTTTGCACCGTCGTGTCAATAGATACATTAAATATCTGTATTCCCAGTAATACTTATTATTCAACCATGGAGAATGCAAACTCGCCAACATGTTATTTGTAAAATTATACATATGTCTAGACAGCTACTCTGACAGTCGTTTGTTATTTTCAGATCTTTTCCCAGCCTTGTGTTCACATTGGAGGCATGGGGGGTAGTCACCATGTCAATTCCAATCGTAATGGTCTGAAAGCCATACATTGGGCCATATGAATACATTTTGACCATCTATGAAAAAAAGACATTTATAAACACAGACCTGCATGTTTTTACAAAGGCTAATTTTGTACTGTTAAATCAATGCAAAGGGTCAGTCTGACAAACAACAACTCAACAATAACTGCTTGACTAACAGCTTCACTATTTGAGCTCATCAAAGCACATGATCAAAATGCAGGGCATTAGGTATAGTCAAGTCAATATTATTTGTCATCGGCAACAGCACAGCATGTTATCTAAATGCACATAAGACACATTTTTACAAAAAATACAAGTGAACCTCAAGACGCAACAACGCAACATAAACAGCTTTACGGTTGGGTGTGCAGTCTTGCTGCTTCTCCTTATGATTGAAAAATGAACAGAATGGACTGGATAACAAGAATGATTGTCGTGACAAGCTAAATGTCAAGGTTAAGGTCCAATATGTGGCGAAAATAAAAGAAATGAATGGTCGAATCCATCTGCTGCCATTGAGGCAGGATGCATTCCCCTCAAAACAACAGGCACGGCACTTGTAGCGGTTTGGAATTGAATTGTGCCAGATTAACACATTAACACAAGCGGATCAGGAAATGGATGGATGGATGGATGGATGGATGCTTGTCATGAAAAACCCAAAATACAAATGATACAACCCGAGACTACAATTAGAAACCAAAATACTGCTTACACGAAACAAAGACAAATACGTGGCAAGAAAAGAACTGGCATAAACATGAGGCGTCTCGAGAAATGGTGCACTTGGAGACCCACTCACCCGCCTGAGACTGACACACCAAGCAAACAGTACAAGACTTTTTTGGGAGTGGGGGAACTTTTTTCATTCAGCATTTTCAAATATTCTACATGCCTTGATTGCCCTTTTTTGCAAACACTTTGCTTTTTTGGAGAAAACTCATGCTACTTGCCTCCCTACTTCCCTGTACTTGGCTCCACCTTTTTCCTTCACCCCAACACCCCAAATCCCTCATTATGATGTTCTCGTGAAGTAAAAATCTCATTGTTGTTGTTTGTGTACAAGAATCACATTTACCTCTTGGTGTTATTGTATCAGATGCTGTACTCTAACTGAAGTCATGAGTATCATTTACCATGTTCCTCTTAATGTTTAGGCCAAATGTTAATACCCACTAGTTCAATGTAAAGGCACATAATTCATTTTTAGAGAACAAATGTGGGTAAATGAGGACACCTCCAAAAGCCTGTGTGTAGTGTTTAATGTAAGAAAGGGCTTGAGTCAAGAAACTTCTTGGGTCCTGACTGACAAGGCAAACCCACAGAAGCCTGAAGGAGCTTCTCAACTCTTCCTGCACTCATATTTTATTAATTTGCAATAATATTCTTTCTTCTTGAGGGGGAGAAATTAATAGCGTTTTCTATCATCCTGACACTTCACCACAACCTTCATAACCTTCGTCGCTTGAATAGCGTCCATCATAAACCACTTCAGCCACTTCCTGTGTTTGTCGTTGTTGGTTTTTGTTGATTTTGCTCGTGGCAATGATATTGTAGTGAGTGGGAGCAGCATATTTTGTTCAAGGCTTCAGAATATGACGTATTTTCAGGAAATTGCATGACATGCAATTGCTCACGTATGCGTGGGATCGCTATGACTCTCACAGAGATTTGTGTTCTATCCTTTCTAGCAAAGATAATGTTACACTCTTCATTTGTTCTCTTGTTTTCAGTTTTGTCAATAAATTCAGCATTATAGAATATTTAGTATTTCAATTCAAACATTACCTGGCTCACTGCTGTGACTCTTTTTCAGTCTCAAACTGTTTTCTGTAAATATAACTGATAGCAGCATATCACAGAAATAAAGGAATCTCTCTGGTCTTTAGTGACCTGTCTTATAGGGTTCTATGCAAATTAGCAGCCAAACATCCACCTCCTATTGACACACGTGCATATGATTGGTTACCCAGCCTCGACAGTGGTGTATCATAAACGATGAAAAGGTCCCTGGTGTGGATTTAGAGCTGAGTGACAGTGATGTGATGTAAGGGGATTCAAAAGACAGATCCGAAAATCCTGATTTATGTCATCAAAGGATTGGCTCGATTGTCGGCTCAGGTTGGTCTGGTGAGACAGACCTTTTGAGGCCTTTCAGATCCTCATCCTATGTTCTTTCTATCCCTTATGACAGGCATGTCCAGCTCCGGGCCTGGAGGGCCATCGTCCTGTCTGTTTTCCAGCTGTCTCGGCTGCAACACACCTGATTCAGATGATCAGCTCATCAGACAGCTCTGAAGCAGCACTAGAACGATCCTGTTATTTGAATCAGGTGTGTTGCTCCTGGGAGAGCTGGAAAACAGGCAGGACAGCGGCCCTTGAGGACCGACTTTGGACACCCCTGCCTTATGACATCTGGACCTATCCTTAGGGATTGTTAAATTAGAATTCACCACACCGTGTTGTCGTTTCTCCTCAGAATTGACCTTTGACTGAATAAATTTGACAAGTCAATGTTATTCAGATTCAGAATCCTCTTTATTGGCCAAGTGTATTAAAACACACACACACACACACACACACACACACACACACAAGAAATGTGTCTCCCCTTGTATGAGCTACACTGCTATTGCAACTGTGACAAGAATGTGACACAGAGGCTTAAATTAATAGAAGGGTATCTTTAATGCTATTTCACTGACCACTGGAAGCAAAGTAAAACATGCTGTTTAGTGTGCATAGCTCAATAACACCTACTTGAGGTAAGGGGCTTAAAGAGGTGATGACCCAGGTGTGGAGGGTCCGAGAGAAGTGGGTAAGAGGGTACCGATGATGTTTCAGCTGTCCTAAATATCCATAACAGTCGGATTATGTCGTTTTTTTGTGGTAGTAGCAAACCAGACTGTGATGGAGCCCAGGAAATCAGGACTGATTCAATGATTTCTGTATAGAACTGTCTCAACAGTTGGCCATGCTTCCTCAGAAGCTGCAAAAAGAGAATCCTCTGCTCTGTCTTTTTCAAGATGGAGTTGGTCTCCAACTTCATGTCCTAAGATACTGGAATTCCCAGGAAATTGAAAGTATCTCTGGTGAACATAGGGCAGTTGGACATTGTGAGGGGCAGCTCTGGCGAAGGATGATTCCTGAAGTCCACGACCATGTCTACAGTCTTGAGCATGTGTTGTTTTGAAGCATAGTTATTCATCATGAAACTCCACAAAGGAAGGCCGGAGTCGGAATCGAACCTTGCACCTCTCCACTGTGAAACGGACGTGCTAACCGGTCAAACACCGTGCCGCCCTCGGGATAACACATTATTTTCTAATTGAAAAGAGAAGCATCCTATTATCCTATTGGCGCTGACAATCCTTCTGATGTGCTGTTTCTAGAATGTATTGTGAAAATAGCTTTGAATCATACATCACATTACAGACCCGCCCCCGCTTGCTGCTGTGATTGTTTATTTGTTTTCTCCAAGCTTACATCTGGAAAGATGCCCCAATTTCATCAGCATAACTTTAAAGTTGACATTATGGGACTTCCTGTCTCTGAAAAGCAAATGCACTTGGAGGAAAAATCCTTGTCAGGTTAGACAACATGACACAACACATGAAGAGATGTTGTGTTTTGATATTTAAATGCATTTGACAGCAGTTGGGGTAGATAGAAAAAATAAAAGCCTACAACATAGAGTACTGCTTCCCAAGTATGTGTAAATCTGTCGGGCAGATTTCAGTCTTCCTTTCTGACACTGTGTGTTTCCCTTGGGTTCAGTAAAGCATGAAGGATACTAGGAGGTTGCAACTCCTGCTTCACCTGCCACTGCTTCACAAGGATTGATGTGACAGATTCACACACGCACACACACACTCCGCACTTGCACTACATTGGGATGCAACAGCGAGAGACATCGGTAGATATGAACACACTGTCGAGTAGGTCGAAATTCGTAAGAGATGTGTGCATTCAGCTGGCTTGGCAATTAATAGAAATGTCATTGTGATTTCGATTTTGGCTTCTAATGCTCACCTTAAAAACATTGTAATCAAAGAAAAACTATCATTGTGTTTAACGGTGCAGTGTATTTACAAGTTCCTGATGTTGTGAAACAACCCTAAACGCATCATGTTGCCTGTGTTACGTGTATGGGATAATGCTCTCCCTGAGCAGGCTTTAAGCTGTTTAACGACGCCCCGGGTGACATTTACTGTAAAACTAAATACACAACAAAAACAATTGCACATAATGTAGTTTGAAATCCTTGACAGACTTTGTTATAAAGACGTTGCTAAAGCTAAAGCTAAAGCTAAAGTCAATGCAAAATCCCATTGACATGCTAACAGCAATTAGAATAGACTTTCGGCAGCAGTGATATTCCTCCAATAATGAATATTCACATACAAAAACACTGCAGGAACCCATAAAGACATGTAATGTAACAATATTCAAAGGCACATATTCTCCATCGTCTGTGAAAAACAAGTTGCATTAATAGAACTCAATCGCAACATTCTTCTTCTACACTTCTTATCCCATATTAAGTATGTACTCCATGCATTCATGGCACCACACTGCATGTCCTGATTAGGCCAATGCACACATCCCCCACCGACTGCCCGAAGACAGCTGGAATAGGCTCCAGCACGCCCCGTGACCCTTGTGAGGATAAAGCGGTTCAGAAAATGGATGAATGGATAAGGGTGACGCTTATACAAAGCTCGAATGTGTGCAAAGGTGCAACACGGCAAAAAAATGGATATAACAGAATAAAAATGCAAGAGGATTGAATTTCGTATGATATGTACAAGGTCATTTTGTAGTTGACCAAAAGAGTAGAGTGTGCAAGAATAAAGTGTTCAACCTGCAGGCATGGATGGGCACGAGGGTATGATGGAAATTTTGAGTAGTAATCATGATTTCAATATCAATCAAAGTAATTTTCACATCTGTTTTTACTATAATCGCCCGGCCCTAATATTCAGTACACACACCCACACACCCACACCCACATGCACAGATACGGGAAATGTCAACAACAGTGGACAGGACTGATAAACAACAGCAAGCCTCTTTGTGTCTGTCTTTCATTTGTATGGTGCTGCTTCTGTCGGTGCCTGAGCAGTCAGCGTCTGCACAATTGCTCCCCTGCGTGTCATCTGGCCAGTGGTGATAGGGACACAAACCAAAACACTACTTGTATTCATGCTCCATCTGAGGATGAGGAGACATGCACAGGTTTGATTGTACAGTCGCATTATTGTGATGCAAAGAGGACTCAAATGTTTGACCTTATTGCGGCAAACTATGAGAAGCCAAAGTAAACCTGTGAATTGGCGTTTGAATTTGCTCTAGTAACTCGAGTCATGGTTGGTTTCCATTGATACATAGGACGTTTGAATTGTGTGAATTGACACCGCTTAATATTCTTACCTTCAGGCTTACCAGAGGGGCTGTATCAGTGAGTGCCTGAAGCCAAAACATTTTTTTCGGAATCCTATCACAATCCAATCCACATTAGCATGGTTTACCTACTCCCTCTGTCTCTCAACCACATGCAGAGATTGTTGCCTTTTGCACAAACTGGAGATACATTGAAAGACTGAGGGACACAACCTGGTTCTTGCTGTTGTCAGTGTTAATTTTGACAAGAAATTTTAATTTAGTTTTCCTTGTAGTCTTTGGACTAAAATGAAAGTTTTAGTCAGAATGTAGTCTTCTAATTGTATTTTAGTTTTGAAAACAGAGCAATGTTTGTCAACAAAATTATTAATTAATCAAGCCGATGTTTTCTATAGCTGAAACGTTTTTTGCAGAATAGTATACCACTGATTTATAGCTTTAGTTTAACTACACAAGACACACAATTTAACACAATTGTGTCTTTATTAAACTTTGTTTCAATGAAAAATGTTGAAATGACAATCTTATGTGATCTTAAAACGTAGCAATTAGTTTTCAACTAAATGAAAAAAAGTGCATCATGTCCCCAGATTAATCGCAATGAATGTAAGCATGTTTGAACGTAAAGTGCAGTGTGCAGTCCTTGCTACGAAAGTGCTGGTAACACAACCACAGAAGGCTAACACGGATTTAGTTTGGTTCATTCTAAGGAAAGCACTTTGTGCTCATGTGACTCGGGCTCTGTTACGCTTTCCCCTAGTGAGGTCAGCCGTAACACTGAACACTCACGTCAGCAATGGCAGCATTATTTACCTCGGAAAACATCTCAGGATGTGCATTCTGTGGATGCCTGTAAATGTCATGTTCTTCCCATGCATGACCACTTCATATTTTTTTACATGTAGTTTTTTTTTTCTCCATTGTGGAATGTGAAATTGCCAAAAATCATCTTGTCGCGTTCTACCAGCTACGGCTATGATCTCGCAGTTTTACCATTAAATCTTTCTCATCTGCTTTCTTCCCGGGAGCGAGATTGACGTTTGTAATTTGTGTTCACCGCTCCAGTCAGTCTCTGATTGGTTGTCTTCTCGCTTTGTCCCGTATGTTACATTTTCTCAATGAATCTTTGCTCCTACCGGCATATGATTACTTCTGATTGGATTCCATCATTGTGTTTTTTCATTCGTCTTTTATTTGGTGACAAAATTGTCAATCAATTTAATTAGTGTTATCGTATCAATGAATGCTTCTATTTTTGTTTTTGTTCCGTTTTTTTCTGGAAAAAAATGGTGTCAAAATAAATGAATTGTGTCAACAAAATGAACACTGGCGGTCATCTGATATACTTTTGGGTAATAAAGTTTTCCTGACAGTGTATGAGGCAATGGCCAAATTTCATTACTCGCGGTCATTAAAGGGAGGCCACCTGGCTCAGCAGTTTTGAGTTGCTGAGAGTGAAGGCCGTGAACAGGTAACAGCTCTTGATTTAAAAGATGGCACTGACACTGAAGGGTGGATTTTTACAGCAGTCTAGGAAGAAAAAAAAAAAGATTGAAACAGACTTGTACAATTGAGTGAAGCATTGTGTCATTCTGCTAGTAACTTCCATGCAATGCCAGTAACAATTCACAGGTCAGTGTTAGAAATGTCTAATCCGTAGCTAATTACTGGCTAGTAATGATCACAACTTATAACACGGTTGTACTTTCAATGTCGATGCCAAAGGCTGTGTTCTGATTGTCACCCTGTTTAATTTTCAGTTTTGTCCATCTTGGGTTTCCTTGGCAGGGATTCAGTTATAACTAAATCTACATGCGGACATGCGTTTAGGCTGCTTTTTGTCACTTTAGATTGAATATGGTGCGTCTATGATGCTGGGCATCGACACACATCAAAAAAGAGGGGAGTTTAGTCTACACAGTTGGGATTGCAAGTCTCCAAACTTGCCAAAATAGTTCACATCAGCACAATAAGTCTCTATTTGAATGCTAAAGTTTCATTCTCTGGAAGGGTCTTTTTGATAATTGGCTTAGAAACTTCTCTGAGAGACTGAGCTAAAAAAAACAGGAGTTGCTGTGGAAACGGTCAAGGGGGTAGTTGAGCTTGAGGTGGCAAGATGGACATTGGCACGCATAATGAGAGGCGAGCATGGAACGGTTTTCTGTGGTCCTGTGCCATTCCCGCTGCGAACTAACTCTGTCTTCCTCCTCTTCCTGTTTCCCGCAATGCTCCCTTGTTGTCGTCTTGAAGTGAGTAGGAGGATTTGAGGAGAACAAATGCTGAATCTTAATGAGACTGTTGAGGAGAAACTCCTTTTCAAGCGTAGTCTGTTTTTGTTCCTGACCCTATTCTCAGTGTACAAGTAACAAAAACGGAATCCTGATACGAATCCTGATAAATGACCACAACATAATAGATGTTGTGGTCATTTCCAGCCAATACTAAGAAATAAGACGACCGAGTGAGAGTCTACTTTCGATGTGAAGAAGGCAGTGCGGCTCTTTTCATGGCACAAATTACACTTTGGAGAACCAATGAATCAGAAAGTACAGCAGACATGGTGGTTGTCCGCTGGCGAGCTAAATGTGCGTGCATGACACACGATGAACAGAGTGCTGCATTGCTCTGGTGTCTCATTGGCTTAATTTAGGAGCGCGGACTAAGCTCGCATTATGGATATAATTACCAACAAGCCACAGAATGGCAAAGGTTTGACAGGACATACGGATCACTACTTTTCGGTGTGGTGTGCCACAAACATACAAACCCCAATTCCAATGACATTGTGTAAAATGTAAATAAAAAGTGAATATGAATAATCAGCGGAGAGCAATCCGTCAATACTGATGGAAGTTCCGTCATTGCGTCACTGATGGATGCCCGTCACGCTCAACTTTGAAAAACTGATGGACGAAAGCAATGATGGAAGTTTTCAACCGTCACTGGAATTGTGATTGCCCGGCTCGGTCCGTCAATGACGGACTCCAGTTTTGCTGACGCCACCACACTTTGAACATCGGATGCGGCCCGGCGACAGGAGTGTGCTTACGTCTGTGTTACATCACGCGCACTCAATGACTATCCCTCTCCTGGCCCCTCTCCTCCAGGGAGCACAGGGAATCATGGGTAAACGTATACATAAAATACAACACCCCACTCCCTAGCTCTGCTGCAGTGGGGATGATGTTCCTGTTTCCCATTGCAAATACAGTATGTGGCTCATTATGAAGCAGAAAATGCAACAACGGAGTCCCTGTTGAGCAACTGAATCCACCTAAAAAAAACCTTCAATAATTAGTGTTCTCCCTTCCCAAATGCTCATTGAGTGTGTGTGTTGTTAAAAGCAAAGGTGATGTACCACAGTTAAGTATCCTCCTATCCAAAATTTTGGGGAACGTGTGTCGCTGGCTTCGTATGCAAAATGACTTGTCACTTCGAACATTTAATATCTTGTCTTTGTAGTGTACAGTGGACCCCGTGTATTTGCACGCAAATAGGGACAAGGCTGGCCCATGAAACAGCAAAAGTCTTTGTATTATTGACAGCCATTAAATTTATGAAACCCCAAAAATACTTGGAAAAAAGGCTGGTAAATCTTTCATATTTTTCATAGCATGTTTGCATTGGGATGATAAAGCAGTCTTTAAAATTTTGAAGACCTGTTCTTTATATGTTTTACTCAGGAAAATAGAGGTCAACTGAGCATATCTTTTACTTGTTTTCATGTTGAGTTGAACTGTCCACACACCCCAGAGTTTGTAGAACAGGTGGACAAAAACAAACATGTAGCTCATTTATTACCCCGCCCAATTTTGCTCAAAGCTCCGGTGAGGGTCTGTCCTGTTATGTTGTAGTTCTGTTTGGCCATTGCTGAAACAAGTAAACAAAAACAAAAAAATCACACATTTTGGCAAACATTTATCTGAAATTTAGAGACTGAACAGTTTCTCCATAATAAACATTGCATTGATATGCTAATGACAACCATGAAAAATCTGAAATTTGTGATTTTGTCTTTCCCGGTTTCTTTCACAAGAGTGACTCGAGGTCATACTGAAAATTCAAGCAGAGACATTAGTATTCCCAGGACCTTCACTGTGCCTAAGCCATCTGCTGCTATCGGACTGCTTCTCACTCTTTCTCCCCTCCTCAACCTGACATCAACACACGGCACACACATATCTGCCAAACTACACCAGTGTCTGATGATCATTTAAAGCATCATCTCACTCTAGCGAAAGCATTTTGTGGCAGACAGAAACAGGTTTTCTGGAGATGATAGCTTGGCTCAATTGTTCCCAAGCTGCTACTCGAAGCAGGCCGTTGGGCTTCTGTAGGCAGGCTAGTACCTGGCTGTGTATGTGACATCTCTTTGAAGCATTTCTTAAAAATAAACGTTTTAACCACTGCCTCTATTTCGGCACATTTAGGTGCATGACAGTCAGATGCAGTTACATTATGTGTCGAAAATTGGTGAAGTGACTGATCCACTACAATGGGGGGGGGGTGTCCTGGTCATTACAAAAAAAAAAGCTTTAACATAAAATAACAAGAACTGTAATCATACATGAGAGGACTAAAGTAATATATTGTTACACATGAGTGGATATATTAGCAATATGTACAGTATGTAACTCCTGATATACATTATCAAGTGAACATAAGACTTGAGTACTGACAAGGGAGCCCTTGTTTACTGCATGGCAATAATTTTCTTCAACATAACTTCTCAATGTGTCTTAAAGCTGTTGAAAATGCTTTAAGATGTATATTAAACAAAATTGGGCTTGTGTTTTGGTTAAAAGGTAAAAAGTCGTTTCAATACAGAATTTGTGAGTACATTGTATTTGCAAGTGGTTATATATGATTACACTCGTGCTTCAATGAGGCAAAACCATACCAAAATCCAAGGGCTTCTCAATATTGGAATCCAACAAAGAGAGGTCAAAGGGGAGCTTTCCCCGCCCCTGAGATGCAGTTACCCATAGTTACTGATCCTTACTCTCTGCTCAGGAGGGGCTGTGCTTCAACAAGCGGATGTTAGAATATAATGTAGCGAAACGGGGCGGGTGGAGTCAGTGAGGTACATGCTGTGTAGCGACTGGTGGGGGGAAGGGAGGAGCACGGAAGACTGAAGAGAGGGAACACTGGGCCGTTGTTACCGCCACTGCTATTGTACACCACATCCCATTTCAGGACCTCAGGTAAGAGGTTGATTCGGTTTGCAATGATGTCCATCTCCAATGAGTAATAATGAGTTACTCTTTGTGAACGATGCAGCAGCCAGTCAGTCACTGTCACTGATGCTCACGTACAATATTGTGTAGCTTGAGGAGTGTTGCTGTGTGGTCTTTTTGTATTTGTGTTTCAGGGTGATCTGGCTGGCTCATAGCTAATGAATTCCTATAATCACTGATGATTGGAGCAGGCAAAAATGTTGAAAGCTGTCAATTGGGTCCTGACAACAGATGCCAGGGAACTGTAGGGTGTGTCTGACAGAAAGCTGAAGAATGACTGGTGACAATAGCATGAGTTAGTGCAGATTCATGCTGCTGGACCTTCGTTCCAATGTGAATCTCTTTGCAAATTTATCAACTAACTTCCAACATGAAGAGTCTTTGACAGAATCTCTCACTCACAAAATCAGCCAAACTAGGACATTTTGCGGATTGTGCCTTCTATTACTGTTTGCTGCGGTCTCTTCTGATTCAACTTGAATTGTTTGACCGGTAATAAGAATATCAAGCTGTACAGGGCATTAGTCTTTGTTGTGACTTCTGAAGCACTCATCCGTCTTGTAACTGGGACAAATGTATTCTAAAAGTTGCTTCTCGAGATTTTTTGCTGGAAACTCACAATAAAAATATCGCAGACCATAGTGAGATCGTTGATGGGATTCATCTCTCGCTCTCTCTCAATAGGAAACAGATTTGAATTCACATGCCTCTGTTGCACACATATTTCACAAGAAACGGTCAGTCTATATTTTCATTTCAAAACCAAAGTTAAATCTGAATCCTACAGACTATTATTATCACATTTGTCCAATGGTTTCGGTGTGTAGGGATACCGGCTTGAAGCTTCATCGTCAGTTTTCGTAGTTCTGATAAGGTATCCATGACATTAGGTTTGATATTTATTTCACCCAGTCCTTTTTCAGTCAACCCTCTTCTTCTGTCAACCTGTAGAAGCAAAGACTGACTCATATGCATCCCTGAAGTGGAATTAGCTCAAATCTTTGCATCTCTGTGTCTTTGTGTTGCTTAGGAGCAAACTGTAACAATGCAAGGCCTGTAAACTACCAAACATGGCTCAAAGGAAGAGGCCAGGGACCCACGGTGTTGCTCCGCCAGTCACCACCTCCTGTCCTACAGCTCATCACACAGAATCATGTGAATTGAAAGCCATCCATCCTCGCCAGCGGCGGACCCGCTATCCTAAGGAATCACATGTGCCAAAGCCACTCCCCCATACCTGTAAGGCACATTATTCATCTCTCAAGCGTGAGGACGAGGTTCCCAATTGTCCAGAAGTGGATGTGGTTGCAGATGTTGAAATGAAGCGATATACCAATCAACCAGATGTAGAATTAGAGGACCAGAGACCTGACACACCCTCAACGCCTGAACATGAGCATGAGCAAGACAGCCACAACCAGGCAGACTTTCATGATGGAGCTGACAGCCTGGATGATGACTCCTGTTCTGACTACATTAACAACACTTCAGACGATGAGGAGGACTATGATGACGGTGAGTGATTTCATTAGTTTGTCTATTTTTCTGAGCATACAGACAACACGAAACATTTTAGTCGGAAGTAAAGAGATTTAAAACATTCACACACAAAATTACACATGTGGACAATCTAGACCAGGGGTGCCCAATTAGTCGATCGTGATCGACCGGGAGCCAGCGGACTGGTCCCAAGTCGACCGCGAGGGGTGGGAGGAGGAAACCAGGGGGGAAAAAAAAAAAAGATTTGTGTGTCTGTGTGTTTTGCTTTTGTTCATGTTAGTCGGGGCCGTTCCGGCTGTTGCTCATCGCGCGTGCGTGCATATGCGCGCGTGTGCATGGTTGGGCGCCCGCGTGCATGCGTGCATGTGTATATGCTGACTCGTGTGCGATCGGGTCGATCGCGGGAGGTTAGTCGCTTCAAAAGTCGATCTTGGGTCAAAAAACTTTGGCCACCCCGATCAATCTACTTCTGAAGCTGTTTTTGTACACAGCAAGCGATTCATACCTCATGAGTTCAGTTCCGAAATTATTCCACAAATTAACACCTAACACCTAAACAGACCTTTTCTTAATGTCTGTTCTTGTTTTGGATTTTTGTTGAGGTTTGTACCCCATAAATCAGAGCAATTCTTTAATTTTCAAATAGCTTGTGTACTTTGGTGATAATTTTTGCTATTATCAACTCAAGCAGGTCATAAAATTTAACTGTGTTTAATTTGATAAATAGTGACTTTGCTGGTTTCAGATTAAACACTTGGTGTTTAGTCTGGTACCTAAAACCATTACCGCATTTTTCGGATTATACGTCGCTCCGAATGATAAATCGCACCAGCCAAAAAATGCATAATTAAGAAGGAAAAAACATAAGTCGCACTGGAGTGTAAGTCGCATTTTTTGGGGGAAATTTATTTGATAAAATGCAACACTAAAAACATACATGTCATCTTGAAAGGCAATTTAAAATAAAAATAAAACTAGAGAACAACAGGCTGAATAAGTGTACGATATGCTAACGTTACATGACGCTTAAACAATGAATTGTGAATGTGCCAGGTATATTCACGTAACATATTAAGAGTTTTTTATACAACTATAGCACAAAGAACATGCTAACAAATTTACCAAACCATCAGCTTCACTCCAAATCACGAAATCCAATGAAATCTTCATGCTCAGTGTCACTTTTAAACAACTCCGCCAACTCTGGAGGTAGAAAATGCAGTGCTTCCTCTTCTACGTCGCTTACGTCAGAGTCATCGTCAGTTGTTTTTCTCAGTTACCGCCAACGTGGAAAGTATCAACACAGGCCTAGAGCATCCTCTTGCGGTTTAATGTGAAAATAACATGTGATGTGTACAATGTGTTAACCATTTCACACATAAGTCGCTCAGAGTATAAGTCGCACTCCCGGCCAAACTATGAAAAAAAACTGCGACTTATACTCCGGAAAATACGGTAACTTGTTTTTGTTTCAGTTTAGTGACAAAATTTATTTATGTCAAACCATTCTTTAAATATGTTCAATTGATTTTTTTTCTCCACAGTTGTCTGAAACTGTTTTCTCCAGAGCAGTAGAAATTTGTGTCATTGGTAAATAATAAGACACTTTCAAGTAGTTATGAGACACAGCAGATATGATTTATAAACATCATGAAAAGTTTCAGGCCTCGCACAGACTCTTGGGGAACCACATGAGTGATCTGTGGGTGATTTGTTTTTATGTTTTTGAACTGTACATACTGATATCTTTTTTTCCAAATAACTTTTAATCTATTTGTACTTCATACGTTTATATATAACTCAGTGGTTCTCAAATAGTGGGGCGCGCCCTCCTGTGGGGCGCGAGGCTCCATCAGGGGGGGCGCGTTTGGCCTCGGGGAACATGCTTTTTTATTTTTATTTTTTTGAACTGTCCGAGAATAAAGTGCAATTGCACCTCGACTACAT
>CAAKHF010022511.1:0-19046 GCA_901007745.1 Hippocampus kuda | reverse complement strand
CACAAATGTATGTGTACACGCACACACAATCGTATGTGTACTCTTTATTTTTATTCCAATAGTGCATAAGTATGAGCACACACTTATTTGACACTTCATATAGTTAGTGTAGAAAGAAAAAAGGGAAAGAAATTGCGAAATTTACGATCAGCATTCTCTTTCACTTACATAAATGGATAATGTCTTTTATTTTGCTTGCTCCGTTCTTTCATTTTGATCACTTTTATTCCCTCTTCCAGCGTCAGAGTGCTTCTTGTCTTAGCTGCTTGACATCCAAAGGTCCGTTTTGTAGCCATTTTAGCAATGCAACGTTCATGCTGTGTCTGAATCTAACAATAACAGATACAGTACTTCCTGGACCCGGTGACTTTTCTTTCCACTATCTCGCTGTCTCTAACTCGACCTCCCCTCGATCGCCACCCAAGACAGCGTTGCTCAGATGATGTCATGCAATGAACTTTTAAGACAGCCACGGGACGCTTCGTAGACCTCGATGGCCATAGTTAGCACGATGGAACTCGCCTTCTCTCTAATTAGAGCTCCAGTTAGCGTAAGGTTTTTCGCATGATAACAAGTAAAGCATTCGAGGAAACGTTCGTTTATTTGAATGTCCGTCGAGCCATAAGCAATTTACTCTGAGCAGCTAATCGGATTCCACTTCTTCCACGGATCTAGCTACAGTATCTACACACATAGACAATGAGGTCCCTCTTGGCCAATCGGAGGCCAGGATGATGCTCGGTAAGCCAATGGCAGAGCAGCTATGAGTATGTTGCATTCAGGAAACTCGGAGCTGTGTAAACCAGTGTGGTGGTTGCTGTTGCCGTTTCTGAACAAAGAAGTAGAGGTCGCTGTTGGATTCGACTTCGTTGTAGTGAATCTGTTCGTGAGGCTAGAGCAGAGAAAATGATTTCGTATAACGCAACGGGATTTTTTTCATTGTATGGGGGCAGGAGAATGGGAATGGTGTTAATGCATGAAGATTTTTTCACATTAAGGAGTATTTTCGCCCATGTAGGTTTCGTTCTAGAGGAGTTTCACAGTATAGTTTAATGAAAAGTAGTCAAGTGAATATTTACTTCGAATTATAGTGTGCAACCTCAATTTTTGACTTGATTTCACATTTTCCTCATAACAAAAGATTTAAGTGGCTGTATGTAGTGAAATATTTTGCTAACCTCAGACTATTCAAACTGTTGCAGTTTCCTAAAATGAAAACAGATTCAAGCACTTGTCTATTGATGCAGACTGATCAGTAACTGTTACAGTTCAGAATTGGAGGACATTTTAAATCCCATCCATCAAATTTTAAAGAATCCACATACAAAACACGAAAACATGCCGCTTCTGAGAAAATGTACTTGTCCTGAGACCAAATCTAAAAAACATTAAGATGCTTGAAATGCTAAAAATACTTTTAAAATACCAAATAAGTCTGGAATACCACCTAAAATTCCATTTTTCTCTTGCCCTCCCCAATTGACCAACTTGAATCTCAACTAAAACTGAGACCAAAGTGTGTAACTTTGGGAACATTTGTTTTTCATAAACACAAGATTTCAAACAAGAATTATTATTCATGGAACGTGTGTCCCACAACATGCACACAACCATGTTACCATAACCTTTTTTAGCATGGTAGAAGAAGAGGAAAACATGGAATCACATGATACACTGGACGTGACATCGTCAAACGTTTTTCTAAAAGAATGGAAAGAGCAAAGGTATGTCCTCTCTTCTAGTTTTCACATTTTTCTAAAATAGCAAAATATAAAATAAATATATAATAAAATATGCAGAATAAGACATAAAAAATGTATTTACTTATTTACATAAGTATGAGAAAGCTAACATTCGTGCGAATTTGTAACCCTAACTCTAAGATGAACAAACCAAGCTTTTGATAGTTTATTACCTCTTACTGATGAATGTGCAGCAGAAAATCCAAGAAGTCAGGGTTTATTTTTCGAGAATTTTGAAGCAAAAATGTCCTCCAATTCTAAAATGACCCTACTGTTGCACTTGGCCACATTGTTCTTTTTAGTTTTTCGAAAGAAGCAAAACTGATTTGGAGCATCAGATTTTGCACATTCCTAAAAAGAAAGTATTGAATCTGTTTTATATTTTAAAATATTTCATTTGTATAAGAATGATGACAATGTAACTGGAGCAGCCACATTTTTTTTCTTCACAAAATGAATGGCCCAAATTGCAGTGGAGGTTACGGTACTTTCTTTTCCTGCCAGATGGGACAAGCTTTGCCCACCTCGCTCCCGACTCCATTCCAGCCGGGATGACAGCTGATGAGGTCTTTGGCAAGAATTAGCGAGCCACTCAAAGGCTTTAAGCCTTGATCCTCCGGGTCATACAGCGGCTCTGCTGCGGGGACAAAGTTACACTGCTTTTTACAAGGATTTAGGTTGATTTAAAAATCACAATAGTGGCAGATATGGGGGGGGTCCTCATGCGTAAATACACGAGCCAGAATCCAAACCTGGAAGATGTGCGGCGACCTTTGCCACCTAATGGAAAGCTCGGGAGTTTTAAAGCATTATCATTACAAATCTAAACCAGTAAATTTTGCTTCCCTTTCCATTAAGGCGGCAGAAATTATTCATTGCCTGGAGAAGATTCTAATGTCATGTGAATGGCGACAGTGTAGGTAACGGTGTGTAGGTAAAGGTAGTGTAATTAAATTAAACTACCTTTAAAGTACGCTTTAAAGTATGGTGGCCGACTGGGTGGAAAAAAAAATGCCCTGGCAGTGTGAGAATGCTGGCCTGTATGTCACAGATTCACCACATGTAAAAATCACAATGACTACCGGTACTCCTTTTTGGGAGTAGCAACGAACAGCTTGATGTAAGCATTTGGAACCTCATTTGAAGAATTGTTCACTGTCTACCAATCTGCTGTCTGTTGTGAAGTTTGCTGCCATCAACAATTGTATCAAAAACATCGGAAATCGAGTGACTCGTTAATAAATTCTCAAAGATGCTGCTAGACAGCGCCAAAGTCCTGAAAATAGTAATTTACTCCGTGGAAGTAAATTGAAGCATAGATCTCTGATAGAGTATACGACATTTAAGAATTTCAGGGTTAACCATTATTATGTTAAGCTAATGGCCTTGTCAAACTACACGATTTCTTCTGTCTTAGGACGGCCGCGCGATCAGACTACCAGATAAATATCATTCTGTGTCTTGGAAGAGGCGGGATATCACACGACAAATCCGTCACTTACCAGACAGTGCCCAGTTGTTGCGTGCTTCCGTCGAGATTCAGTCCGTCGGAGAAGCGGGACAAGCAGTTGGAGTCATGTCGAACTACAAAGGCAATATGTGCATGTGCGTTTTTTTTGTTTTTTGTTTTTTTTTATGTTCAGGAAAAAATAGAGAGCATGGGAACATTCCTGAATGGTGAAGAGAGAGGGTGGTATGAACTTTCTATTCTGCAAAAAGAACTTGAGGTCACGGATTTGTTTAATGGCACCTTTAATGGCTAATCAGAGAGTAGCTGATTAGCAAACAATGTTTGCTAATCAGCTACTCGCAAACAATGTTTGCTAATCAGCGACTCGCTTCTACAGTTAGCAAATGTAGCATGAGTTGAAATGCTTTGTATACATTCCAAAACTATCCCTTTTGTTCAAGTCACTTTTTACACTGTCCACCACATCAAGATTGTGCACGCCACGTCCGGTCTCTCGTCTTAAGATGGGCGACACTGGCTTCCTATTGGTCAATGCCAAACAATCGATTGAAGGACAAAGAAGGATATGTCACACCGTCTGACAAGACGAACAAAAATTCTGACATGCCAGACTTTTGTCGTCGTGCAGAGCACCCTGTATTTACCCGGGATGGCTCGATCTGATCATGCGATCGGAAATGGTGATCATTATGTGAGATCCTGGTATTAGGTGAAAAATGTCACGTTTTATGGTAGACCATCACGTTACTGAGAAATCAGTGAAAGATAAAAGTGGCTTTCATACTTGCTGTGGTAAAAACTTGTGAAGTGAAAAGAAGAGCTGTATAGCCCCACAAGTGCTAATCATGCTTAGCAATTGTGACACTTGTGCTATTTGTGTCTTTTTTTGAAACTGTGTTCTTCAGCGATGGCTGTTTGAAAGTGCTCTATAAATACAGTTGACTTGACTTGACTTAAAATTCACATTTCATTAGAGCATGTCTTTTCAGCTCTGTTCAACACTTTATGAACTGAGGTGAATTTTTCTTTCATAATTGTGGTCAAAATACTTACACACGAGAGCCTTATTTAGGCAAAGACTCATGTTTAAGTGGATGTTCAAAAGGAACCCAGATAAAAAAGAATGTACACAAAATAAAATGCTATAAAATATAAATGAGATAACAACGTGATAATTCTTTGTTTTATTAATTAAAGCAAATCATCCTTTTAATGTTGTCATTTTTTATACAGTAACTTTCACATTGGGAAAGTCAATACAATTAAAAGTGCATTTTACCACTGGAACTCGAGAGGGAGCCATAGTCATTTGGGATTCAAACTGTCTAGAATTCAAACTTTACATGCAATAGTTTTGATGAATAGCTGTGATTTTAACACAAAGAGACGAAAAGAGGCGATATTTGGCATGGTTTTTTTCCAACATCAATACAGTGTGCAAAAGCACATAAGCACCAGACACCGTCAATAATACATTAGTCAAATGTCAACGCAGCAGATAACTTGCATGATTGTTCGCCTCCCTTTTGTTAAACAAAAACACTTTCCCAACAAACCAGTCAGATGATTCAAATCTTGAACCTCTGGAGTGTGAAGATGACATACTAACAACTAGTCCACCATGCTGCCCCAGAAATCTTTTTTTCTTTTTACTTCTACATAAGAAGCATAGATCATTTCGGAAGTACTGGAATGGCTATTTTGTGTCCTGATGCCTCCATTTTTCAATGAGTAAATGACTAAACTCAGACCTGAGAAAACGCGTCAAATGCTTGAGAAAAAGGTGAAAAGTAACTTTTATTTGTATTGACAGATAAGAACAAAACAACACACACGCACAGAAATGAGACAAAAACAACCCTTCATATGTAGCACTCTAAAAAGTCAAGTAAACACTTGTTTGTGGCCATTTTTTTATCACGTGGTTTGGGAGTACTAAAAGAGGAACTTTATTTCATTAAACTTCAGCTTGCAATGGCTTCATCACGGTGGTCCACCTATCATCCTGCCATCAGTTCTCATTTTATTCCTTTTCTTTTTGCTTTTTCTACTCAGTCTTTTTCACAGCAGCGGGCGTTTTGGTCTTGCCCATGTAGGCCCCCCAAAAGAACTGCACAAAGAGCACAAAGTAGCTGAGGTACATGAGCGATGACCAAACAATGTTATGCATGTGCGATGGGCACTCATGGCCCTGCTGCATCCACGAGTACACCAGGTAGTTGACCACGCAGCCCATCAGCATCTGGGTGATCTGCGTCAGCGTGATGAACATGGCGAAGTTGCGCGACACTTTGAAGCCGGCCGCCCGCAGCGCGTAGTAAGAGTACATGACGGCATGCACCAGGTAGTTCATGGTCATGAACCAGCCCCCGCCGGCTACCATGTCCTTGTACGAATACCAAGAGTACAGCAGCACGGTGATGTGGTGATACCAGTGCAAGAAGATCAGCTTCTGCTTCCTTAGCACGATGAATAGCGTGTCACCTGTGTACAGACAAAAGACATCAAGGTCATATTGGCATCCTAACACACACACAAGCACAAAAATTGTATTTATATACTTAAACTGGCTCCAGGGTGGAATTTGGAGGAACTGTATCGATAAATTCTCTTAACGGTCTTGGGAGAAATGACAATTTAATTTCAAATTTATTTAGGCTATATGAACATAATTTACACCTTCTACATCAAGATCGTAACTTGAGGTTCCAGTGTAAATAAATACAAGAAAAGATTTGACTTACCCAGTTCTGGTGCTTTGCTTAGCACAAATGCGTATGCCCAGAACTTGCTGACGGGACCGTTGTAAAAGCTCTGGTCACAAACCGACTGTTTGAGCCCTTTGGACATGAGGATATATGTCATGTAACTTCCAGTGCGGACAGCGCCAAATATACTGTTTGGAAAAGAAACAAAAACAACGGCATTCATTGAATCGTGGCGTGGAACACACAAAGCGTTTGTGTTTGCTGAAAGATATTCATTGTTGCAAGGGCATTACATAACACTGGATTGCTGTAACTGTTCCTTCAGTCTACAACATCTCGCCCGCCGTGGCTGTGAATTTAAGGCCCAAATCAACACCAAGGTGTCCTGATTCAGATTTGATTTGCGTGGAGTTGCATATTCCGGAAATGAAATGGAGTGAAAATGCTTCATCTGAACACCTGCATTGGAATAAAAAGCTCAAATCCAAATTGAATTTTATTCACATTCACGGCGGTGGTAGATTCCTTTTGCAGAGCTGCCAATCTATTGACATTCACTTCCAGAACAACCGGTCTGAATTTCCATATTTTTTTCGATTATTGCAGTATACAGTGATACCTCGGCTGATGAACGCTTCCGTTTGCGAACTTTTCGCCTCACGAACATTAAATTCGCGAGCAGATAGTCTCGGCGGATGAACTAGTTTTCGGCGGACGAACAAACCACGTGATCGAGCAGTGCCACGGTGGCAGCAACGAGAAGCTTACGCACGCTCAACGGCGCCCCAGTTCGTCACCCCCTTTCTCTGAGTGCGGACGTGATTTGTTTGAGCGACATTTTGGACCATATAGAGTGCACTCTATTCTATACTCTATTTTCATATTGATCTCTCCAATTTTGTTGGAACAAAATGAAATGAGGTCATTGTGTCAGTAATTTATTTTAATCATAAAAAAAAATTGGGTAATAATTACAGTTTTTGAATTGAAACGTATCCCTCTGAAGTGTCATCAAATGGAATCGTGTGGTGGCAAGAGACTCTTGGAAACCTCTACCATTTAAAAAAAAAAAAAAAAAGTTTACAAATGTCACTCGTTTCTTTACCCCACCTGAAAACGGCGAGTGTGAGGGACCAGAGGACCAGAGGCTTCCTTAGCTCAAACTTTTCCCGTTGCTTCATGACATGACGGCCGCCAAGGATGCAGGCGGCGTAGAGGGCGGAGAAAAGGAAGGACTTCTTCCTAAATAAGGCAAACAACGACATAAATGCATATAACAGCAGTGGTCAACAACATACAGTACTTTTGCAAATGCAGGTGCATTTCAACAAACTAGAATATAATTGAAAAGTTCACTTTTTCCAGTAGTGACGGGCCAGGCTGTTCTGGAACCTGTAATGGAATAACACCTTAACTCATTCACTCCCAAAGACGTTTTTCAACGTCTTTTCAGACTTGGTCTAGATTTGGCTGGTATTGAATGAGTTAAGTGCTGCATCCTTTGAAACTTCCGACCAGTACAAGCCGCCCCATGAGCATCGGCACCACCAATGTAACTACTGCGCTTTGTCATGCAGTCAAATTGTCATTGTCTTACACTAGATTGCACCCCCACAGTCTTTCTTTTATCATCATCAGTATTTCTGATGTGTATATACAGGTACTGCAGATTGTGTATCTGCATGCTTAGCGGGAAATCAAAGTGCTTGCATCATCACCATATTGTTTATCAAACAAAACTGGAGTGACAACCACTAACATGCTACGCGGCTGAGTTGTAGTAAGCACGTAGCTCAAACTGTCCCCAGATGCTTATCGTCGGTGCTGCTTTGGCTCAAATGCCTCGAAGCTGCAGCCTTCTGTGTTCAAGACAACTAAGCAGGTGGTAGGACTGCTCCACTGAACGCTGACGGAATCAAGGGCAAGCTACTGAAAAGAAGCACTAAACACCAAAGAACAAATAAAGAACATATTCTTGGAAATGCAGGCGTGGAAGAGATGTGTGAACCGTCAATCAGATAACGCAAGAACGTAGCAGCATTCACGTGGCAGCAACGCCTAGACTGGACTGCAGGATGACATCATCGTTTCTCAATGCTACTCGGAGCGGTAGCGGGGTGGGGCTCCAGCAACATTGTTGTACTCTACTTTCAAAGCAGATACAGCGTCACCTCAGCTCGTTATATTTTCCATCCGGCACCGAGATTATGATCATAGAAATATTCTACCTCAATCGTACGTACGCACGCACGCACACACACGCGCGCACACACACACACACTTAAATTCTCTCATGCATTCCAACAGCACAAGTCTGTGAAACAATCTGTTTAATGTACATAGAGAGCTTGGAGGGAGGTAGGAAGCAAGGAAGGAAGGAAGGAAATACATAAAATAGAAAGGATTGATTAAAGATAGGAACTATGGAAGGAAGGAAGCAAGAAAGGAAAGCAAAAAAAAAAAAAGATGCTGGAAGGAATGACGAAAGGATGAACCAAATGGAGGAACCAAATGTATTAAAGGAAACAAGGCAGGATGGAAGAAAAGAGGGAAAGTGGAAAAGGGGAAGAAGGAAATGAGGAAAAGAACAGGGGGAAGGAAAAAAAGGTGGTATGAAAGGAAGGATATTTCTTTTCAATATGTTCTATGTGGCGCCACTGGTCTAAACATGGTGTCTTCTGATTAATGTTACATTTAAGGAATATGAATCAATCAGCAAAATCCACCTGTTATTAATTCTTCTTGGGGTGTGGACATTTCGCCACTTGCTGTCAACTGAAAATGACATTCCAGCGCCCAAAGGCTCAGCTTGTGGATTTCGAGACTAAACTCAGAAAACAGGCGAGCGGGTAGTGGTCATTACCTGAGCCCTTTTTTTTTTTTTTTTTTAACTCATTCCACAAATGCAATATTAATCTGAATGCCCCGTTCAGACTAGTGAGACATATTCTATACATATTGTAAAGAAAAATTTGGACTTGACTTTCCTTTTAGGTAAGGCAGTTAAGCTTAACTCCCTCATGCTCTCGCCATAAACTAACACAGTGCATCTCAACCGCTGGCTAGCATGACCACTATAACTGGTCTTTTGACTGCATAATAACTGACTGTTACGAAAACACTTGTCTGCATCGTTTTTTTCTCTAAAAAGAAGACCAAGTATTGTGCTTTCATAAAAGAAACTGTTGAAATAGTTGTCGAGAATTTTACGCAGTCGTTCTATATGTCAAAGGTCATTTAACCCATTTACACGAAAAATAAAAGTGTGTCTACCTTTTGCATGATGTCCTCTGACTGTCTCCGTTGTGTACTAAACCATGACCTAAAAACCAGCGTACATAGCAAACTGTCATTTGGGGCATACTGTTAGACTCCAATTGCACATGCGATGATTTAATTAACAGTTTAGCGCTGTGAATTAGCATGTAGGTACATTTTATGCAATAAGTGTCTTTCATTAGTCAAGTTCATGAGAAACAACTTATCCCTTACAATTTTGATAAATTGTTTCTACTTTGGATCCCCCAGGGCAGTGGTGGGCAACCCGCGGCTCGCGAGCCGCATGCGGCTCAATGCGGCTCCCGGGCTTTCAAATGACAAGCGTCGAAAATGCCTCGGCAGTGGCGCTGGCTGCCATTCAAACAACGGCGTTAAATACACAGAACTTAGTACGTCAGCCTACCATCAATCCCATTACTTGATTGACATACAGGGCAACCAATCAGATGACAACTGAATCACCGCTCATCCGTGTGTGTGAGAGAGAGAGATGTGGCTCTTTGCAGTAACACAGTAAAAAAATTGGCTCTTAGTCTCTGACTGGTGGGCCACCCTTGCACCAGGGTGTAAAACTGCACAATCGGAACGAATGGCATCTTCATGCATTTTCAAGACATGAGGCAACATTATGGCATGGTACTTTTTTTTTAGATATGAGACAGACTTAAATGACAGGATATATTGTGGGGGTTTATAAATGGAGGCCCCCAAAAATTATATCCACGCGGTACTGTTGCTTGATGTAAGGTAAGCGACTATGGATGTCCAACAGAGATGGAAATGAGAAGTTTAAATAAATATCACAGAGTCTGAATGGTTGGATATGATGAAAACACAGAGCTCCACAACAGCATCTAAGATTTGGAGAGAACATGGTTGGAAGAGAATAATCAAGTTCTTTATCGCAGTTAATATTAAAAAAAAGTGCAGCCATGTCAGCGCCAGTGTGGTACAATCGATGTTTGTTTTGGCGATAACCAAAGGCAGTTTCCTTCTGGAAAAATGCGGTTACTCTTATTAGAGATTCTGGGCTGTCATCTTTTCATGTGAGGTATTGTATCTAGGGTAGAGTTCCCCAACCTTTTTTTGCCTCACTGACCGGTTTAATGAAAGACAATATTTTCAGGGAACGGCCTTTAAAGGCCAGATAAATACAACAAAATAAGATGATATTACCGGCATAAAAACTGTGGTATTTTCGAAACGCAATAATAAACACGAATCATGACATGAGGAACGTCCTATCTGGCCGCAACACTCTGTGCTCGCTTTAGCAATGTTTACACGTGCCTTCAAAATAAGAAAATACAAAGTGCATGAAAAATACGACTCACCATCACCGCATATTATGCAGACTGGGCTTGGTGCGTGGGAATCTCCCGTTGTGATCAATCTGTATTTTAAGTAGGACTCCTGACACTGTCTATTAAATGTAGCCTTCTTTCCCTCTTCCCAAAGAAACTTTTCAAAGACTTTTGTTTTTTACTCATTTTGCCAGCTCCTGGGTTTCATTTTAGCGTAATCTATCACGTGACTGAGAAGCGCGCCTTCAGCTGCTTCAAGAGTGACATATTGTTCGACAGATGTAACAGAGGATCCGGTAATTTTTCAAAAAAAAAAAAAAAATTCAGATTCCGAAATGAATAAAACGGAAGTCATGTAAGTTACGTATTCTTTCTGTGCGGCCCGGTACCAAATGACCGCGGCCCGGGGGTTGGGGACCTCTGATCTAGGGTATGTATCAGGGAACGCAGTGTTTTAAGGGAAGACAGGTCCCTGCTGAAGATTATATTGGCAGCATTGTAAAAAGGCCATCACAAAGAAATGGCTCAATCCGGGACCTCAGCAAGTAGAATAATGGCTCAAAATCCCCGGGCACGATATAAAACATGGAGTTTTGAACGCACAAACGAGACTATGGACGTAAGGAGACGACGTAGTGAAAAATGGATGAAATGGGCATTGTTTATAGAGAAGGGATGGGAGAAGGATGAGTGCATTGCATGACGCAAATGACTGATTTGGTTGAATATTATGCCAGTGCTCCTGCTGAAACATTATTTCTTTTTTATCTTCAGTTATATTGTGTGATGTTCTTTGTTTCCAAACTTTGACATGTTCTAAAATTTAAAAATGAAACAGAAAAAAAAAATTCAAAATAATTTGCTTCACTTGTCATGAGCATTTTCCTCATTTTGTGAGAGTCTAACACTAACAAAAGAGAAAGGACATATGATATTGTATCTCTTCGTCTCATGACCATCTACATTCAGATTCTGGCTTATCTGGGTCCACCCCCAACCAATTTATCAAATTCACATTGCAGAACTTTTCACTTTGAAATGGCCAACTGCACAGATGCAACATGTGTTCCAAAACAATGTCTCCCGTGCATTAACAACCAGCCATTTCGTTACCTCTGCGTCCCGCGTTCTAGACGCATAATTTTCCCGCGAAACGCACAGTTCCAAATAATGTGCGTTTTTGGGACGCAAGGAAATTTCTCAGTCAAAACCAAAAAAAACCCCAAAAAACTACGGTACATCTTTTTTTTTCCAGCAACGATCGCAGTTTGACAATCGCCGCCATTGTCGTTTTGATCTCGCGTTAAGTAATCTCGTGTAACGAGATTTCTGTTCTCGCGAGACGAGATTGGCGAGATCGGCAGACGATTGCCAAGTTGTGTAACATTAAAACAAGTGTTGCGAACAAGTGTTGTGAAAGTTTACTGCGGAGATATCACAGAAGAAGCAGCTAAAATTAGATAGTTTTTTTCGATAATATATTGACTTTGAGAAAGCCTTGCATCATTGGAAGCAGAGTAAAGAGAGGAGAATTTATGAGCTCAAAGACTGAACCATGGGATGAAATAAGAACCTATTTCTCAGCAAATCTTGTATGCTTGAATTATTTAAATTTTTACAGCATTTGTTTATAAGAAATAAACCTATTATCAATGTATATTATTGTTGTTTGTGTTATTATCATATGCAATTGAATAAGTAGACCATTTCAGAATTTGAAATTTGGGACTCTCAAAATGCATCATGGGACTCATATTTTTCTGATCAGCAAGTCCCTGGGACTCGCAGGGCTCAAACTGTAAAATTATCACTGAACAACCACAAATCCAATGTGTTCACCATTTACTAACCAATGAACATGTTGCTGTCGAGCAGAAACCTCATACTGTGTATCCAAATTTGGTCAAGTTCATATTTTTTTTCAAAACTCGATACCACTGGTCAATCTCCACATCAACTGTTTTTTTTTAAATTATCAACCAATCTAAAGTGTTAAAATATCTTAAGAGAAAATCTCCTAACGACACTTTGTCTGAGGAATCCTGTAACTTGACCGACCTCTTTTTCACGCCGCAGGAGCCCTGTGGCATTTTATCGCCTCAAGATCAAAAGGAGCAACACCACCTCACTTGACAAGAATGAATGAGCATAGGCTAAATTCATTTGAGCATGCGTGTTGTTAAAATCCCGCCAGCCAGAAAGGTAAAGTTAGTCTGCAGATTAATTTTTGCCTCTGAGGCAGCCAAGTCAGACCTTTGAAACACAGCTTCGAAAGACGCCATAACCACGGTCATTAGCTTTGCCTAACTAATAGTCTTGTCTCTTGCTAAAGGGCTCACCGTGACCGCACATGATGGAAATGGGTGTGGCTTGCAGTGGTGACATGCGCATCAATTAATCAATGTACAGCGTCATTCACATTTGTTTTAGCTAATTTTATTAGCAAATGAATGAGATTTGGGGGAGGTGTGTTGTGTTCAACATGTGCAACAGAACATGATAGCAATATAAAGGGATAATACCAGCTTTAATAATGCCGTTTTTTTTGGGGGGGGGGGTTTCCTAAAAAGTAGTGGTTCTGAAGATGTGAGGATTACTGTACTCTAGACAGCAACACTATGCACTCGAATGCCTAGCCAAATAACACAGCAATTTTGTGAAATGTTTGACACATCTCCGTGAATTTCCACTCATCACATCATATAGGGGGGGAGACAGACAGACAGCGAGAGAGAGAGACAGAGACAGAGAGAGACTTGCAGCATCAGCAATGTAACGAACAGCGGCATAAGCAAGACTGGAGAACACTTTGGCAACTACTCAAGTACGTGCTGATGTACAAGTTGGAGTATCGTGCCAAACCCAGAAATACCGTCAACCTGCTCCCTAGCTTTACATGGAGTTGTTGGCTAACCTGCTGTGAATCTTGGATCCGTATTAGCTGGAAAGGAGATTTCAGCAGTTACACAATCCTGAGTTTGCTGTCTGGGAACGAGTCTGAAGTGTTTTTGCCAGACACCGTGTGTTTACAATGTGCAAAATGTACAAATGAATGTAGAGACAAGTGAAACAATTTTGTCATGTGGTATTGAGCAGAGGGAGATACAGTGTCAATAATAGAGAGGCATGATGAAGAGACCAAGAGGTGGCAGGCATGAGAGCAGGAAGCGTGTGCGTGTAATCCAATTAGCAAAGCACCCATGGCCCTGATTACATCACACAATTAAAAGAGCAAAATAACCTGACCAACTCGGCCACTACAAAAAAGGTAGGAGGTGAGCAATATCATTTGAGCCCGTGAGACATCAAACGACGTGAACATCTCAGATGTCAAACACTTCAGAATCCTGACAGAATCTCAAACTTACTTAGCTGTACATCAAGCAAGAACGAGAAAGAATTCCACCAACAAAGCTTCAACAACTGTGACTGGCAACCGGTTAAGAGCGTACCCCACCTACTACCCGAAGAAGGTTGGGATAGGCTCCAGCGTGCCCACCACCCTCGTGAGGATAAGCGGCTCGGATAATGGATAGATGGAAGCTTCAACAATTTGTGTCCGCAGTTCCCCAAACCTTTATTGAATGTTGTTAAAAAGGTAAATGACCCTGGCCCAGCTTTTTCGGAACATGGTGCAGCCATAAAATTCGATCTTACTGATTATTTGCTAAAAACAATACAGTGATCAGTTTGAACAGCACACGTCTCGTCTTTGTAGTGTTTTCAATAAAATATTGGTTGAACATCATTTGCAAATCACACTTTGATTTTATGTTGAACACAAAAGCCACTCCAACATGAACCTTCGAGGGAACATTTATCCTCATCCTGCGATTTGTCATTATCATTTAATTATGGGATGGATGTCTTTCATGTTTTCATCAGTTCAAATTTGTTGCACCTGTATCCTGGAACGTGACAAGACTTTTTATTCTATTTTGTGATTGCTTTTGTGCCCTCTAAACAAGGTTGGGTTGAGCATGTCAAAATAAAGAAATGCAAGACAACATTCGCACGGACCTGCATTCCTGTGACAGAGCAAATGGCTGACACTTGGATAACTGGAGCAAGAAAGAAGGCAAGACTTAATTTTTGGGAACTTGACGTCATTGCATCAGATTGAGAGTAAATTTCAAAGTGCTTCATACTATCGGTATGCATTAGAATAGAAACCGGAAGACAATATGCGTTCATAGCTCAAATGGTGCATGCCTACAGTCCACTACTTTTGAGGAGTGGTCACCACCCACGGGCACCAGGTAGCTCCCAGGGGCCACATGAATAATCCGCGAGTTTGTTCTTAAAATAGCTCACTAGTGAGACACTATCAATTTTGTGGTGGTGATAATCTTTAAAAATAATTAAAAAATAATAATAATAATAATGAACTTAATAATTTGCTGTAAAAAAATTTTAAAAGTCGCACCAAGACAAAACTTCAGCATTAATGTTTGCTATTACCTGTATAACTGTGTTGCTGGAACGAGGTGGAAGGAATTATGAACAGGTCAAAACAGCAGTCGGTCTTAGCATAAAACTTGGCTCACATTTAGGGGTGTGTAGACTTTTCAGATCCATTGTAATTGCTGCCTAATTAGTTGAGCCCAGAGTCAGAGTATAAATTACCTCAAAGCTTCATTAAACGGTAAACAGTTGGACTTATTTTGACTATTGGTGGCAGGACTTTTATCACCAAGCCACAAAAGTCGCATGAATTAATGCAGTGGATCCGAGCAAGCGGTCCATGCAGCGGAAACATTACCAATGTGAAAGTCCATAATTTGTCACCTTTAACACCTCATACGCTGGTAGGAATCATCAAAATGATCTAACAGAGCTAGGGCTGGGAGGGGAAAAAAAGCTCAAGACTTTTAAATTGACCACAAAAATTGGTTGACGCAAAAAGTTTGCATTGAAACCATTTATAATTTGTTGATGACACACCGTTCATCAGCACCAATTGTCTGACTTCCATGGAGCAATAAAATAATGTTTTATGCTCTGATTGCAAAGCGGAGCCAGCAGAGCTTGCAGACAGGAACACAGTAATAACGCGTAAGCATTCCATGATGCTTGTAGACTATGCACTGGAGTGTATTTCAAATGATGCGTGTGTGAGTACCTGTTCCCCTTGAGAAAGTACACCTCAGCTTTGGTCCTTTTAAAGTAGCAGTAGTAGTAATTTACATACTAGTAGCACTAGCATTGAACAAGCGTAAGGCTTGTCAAAGTAGTTCTCATCACTACCTGATGGGAGCAAAGTGTCTTCCACTAAATTGTTGTGGCCATTTAAACTTGTGTCGGAGCAAGTTAAAGCTTCTCCAGCTAACCTAACTTAAGAGAGTTTGCTCGAAAGTGCGTCTCTTGTGAACACAACAATAAACAGTGATCAAGTGCGAGTGTACATTGACACGATTATTGTGGGAAATGTGTACCAAAAATACATGATGGGGACGCGGACACCCGCAGCGGCTCCTCTTGTTTTATGTTGAGAGGGAAGAAATTTCATCTGTGCTGTACAGCACATTTGATAATAAAGTTGTATCCAATCCAACATAAAGAGCAGACAAAAGTTTCTGTTGAGGCAGAATGTCCCTCCCACCCCCAAATAAGTCATCATGTCCACTGTCAGTGAAACATCGCAGCAGCCTAAAAAGCCATGAGAGGCACTTGACCCAGCAAGAGAGCGTGACAGCAGTCCTGGTTGATATGAAAATATTGGTTACTTTTAAGTGAGTATGAATAATATACATAAACTTTGGCAAATTTGAAAAAAGAAGTCAACTGAGCGATGTTGGCGGAGGTGCTGGTAGGGGGTGATGACCAAAGTATTCGATAGGATACCGTATTTTCCGGACAATAAGTCGCTCATGAGTATAAGTTGCACCAGCCATAAAATGCATAATAAAGAACAAAAAAAAAACATACATAAGTCACACTGGAGTATAAGTCACATTTTGGGGGGAAATTTACGTGATAAAATCCAACCCCAAGAACAGACATGTCATCTTGAAAGGCAGTTAAAAAAATAAATAGAAAACAACACGCTGAATAAGTGTACAATATGCTAACGTTACATGACGCATAAACGACGAACTGAGAACGTGCCTGGTATGTTAAAAGATAATCCTTTATTTGTCCCACACTGGGGAAATTTACAACATATTAACATATATTATATATTAACATATTAACAAAGTAACATATTAAGAGTTATTTAGATAACTATAGCATAAAGAACATGCTAACAAGTTCACCAAACCATCAATGTCACTCCAAATCACTAAATCCAATAGACTCTTCATCCTCTGTGTCACTTTAAAGCTACTCCACCAACTCCGGAGGTAGAAGATGCGGCGCTTCCTCTTCAACATCGCTTACATCAGACTCATTGTGGTTTTATCAACACAGGTCTAGAGCGGCCTCTTGCGGTTTAATGTGAAAATAACACGTGAAATTATACAATAATGTGTTAATAATTTTACCCATAAATCTCTCCAGAGTATAAATTGCACCCCCAGCCAAACTACAAAAAAACTGTGACTTATAGTCCGGAAAATACGGTAATCGATTCCAAAAAGACTCGTTTGTGAAAGCCCTAAAGAAAGCCAAATAGGCCTACCACACACTCATCAAAGAATGTGCTGCCCATGTGCTCCCCCACGAAGGATTGATGTGATGGATCAAAAACGGGAGACGCACTCCAGGCATTATTCCGAAAAAACTGGCCCACTTCTGCCCAGCTGACTGAGACGGCCGGCAGCCCAGCCTGCGGTCATCGAGGTTGAAGCCGTCGTGAGTGATCAACGTCATTTTAATGGCTACAGCAGCACACTTGCATTCATAGTCATAACCCTCAGTAATGACATTAGCAGACGGTTTTCCTGTCTACGATTGTCAATGTTAGATTACAGTACATTTGGGAGACAGCTTTAAGCCCTTGCATCCTTTGCTAGTGTTAGCCTGGAAGATGACGATGCAAAAATTCTGCTTTTAAAGGGGAGCTATGGAAAAATGACGTTGACCGTAAATTCGAAAGTAGAATACGCTCTTGAATAGAATAACCATCCTCCCATCCCACCAAATGGCCTTTCAAAAGCAGTTGTGTCTCTGTACACATGTATTATGCACCCTTCCAATTTGTTAGAATCCATGCTCAGAAATGTACTGTAACCGTTATCCGCAAAGCAATATGACAGATTGGGATTTCTCACATTCAGACACATTTTTTTTGTGGAAAGAAAAGTTCTCTTACATTGCTAACAGTTTTAGCTGTCAACACTCGGTGCCACAGACATGAATAAGAAACGGATTAATTTATTTCCATCCATGCAAAAAAATAAAAAAATACACTTCAATCATTATTTGTGATACCGAAATAAAAATGTTTACACCAAAGTGAATTTTGGCTATAAACACGGGGTCTCGCAGGTTTACAAGAGTTTCATTCTTTCAGCTGCAATTTAACCTAAATCTGAACCATCGCAGTCTAAATCTAACTAACAAAGCCATAATTTGAGGAAAAATTTATATGATGCCAATTCAAGTAGGGCAGGACTATTTTGAATTTTTTTTCCCCTTCAATATTGTGACGGTGATTGAATACACAACTATTTTGACAAGTTCCTCTTCCCGTGTATTAAAAAAAAATACTACAATCAACAATATTAATTTTACGATGCATAAATGTTTTATTCTGATAGGTTAGGTTTACATGAAAATAAGGCCAAAAGAACCATTATTTATTACCAGAGATGAAAGTTGACTTTTCTGAAAATCCCGGGAAAAAAAAAAAAATATATATATATATATATATAAATTTATATATATTATATATGCATATATATATATATATATATATATATATATAAACACACACACACACACACACACACACACACACACACACACACACGCACATCTGGCCGATCACGCATGAATTAGTTTACACAAAACGCTATTCAAATACTAGACATTCAATGATTAATCTTCCTTTTGTGTGCACGCGTGCACCCTTTGTGGCTTCTGTTCTTGCCGAAATTTCGAAATCTCCGAGATATGGCGAGGCCATAAGAATGCGAGGCGAGGGTATTACTGTCGTGGCGACGCCACTCAAGCTAAGCGAGCCTCAGCAGTAGATAGTCCGCTGCTCTCTGCTGTGCATGCTTCAGCGCGAACATGTACGCAAGCGCGTCTTTTGATTTCAACCAATCAGCGCCGACGCAACGACGTCACAAACCCGACGTCACACACCCGACGTCACACTCGACAACAGCTAAGCTAAGCTAGCCAAGACGACACTCGAAGTCGGACGGACACATTTTTCTGCCAATCTGTGTGTTTCTCTTTTTGTCCAAATATATTTTTACGACAACTGTCTTGTCCACGGTGTCTTTTATTCATTCCACTGGGGTTTAGCAAGTGTGTTTATAAAGAGACGAAAATCTCTTTACTGTTACTAGTGTTAGTGTCTCAACATGGCTACGCTCGTGAAAGCAAAACAACGAACTCAAACGCGTCTTCGTTCAATGTTGTCAACTAA
>CAAKHF010022510.1:0-34674 GCA_901007745.1 Hippocampus kuda | reverse complement strand
TGTGTGTGTGTGTGTGTGTGTGTGTGTGTGTGTGTGTGTGTGTGTGTGTGTGTGTGTGCCGGGAAGTGTTGCTAGGCAACGCCTAAACAACAGATGGCTCACCAGCTCCAAATATTGGAGAAGCCTCGATCCGATCACATGACCTTCAACTGATTCGGTATCGGGTGAACAAGATCGCTTTTATTCATTTTCTAAACGTTTGAAAATCAAACAGCTGCAAAATAATGCATTTGTGCAACTATCTTGTGA
Source organism: Hippocampus kuda (assembly GCA_901007745.1). Lineage (NCBI taxonomy): Eukaryota > Metazoa > Chordata > Actinopteri > Syngnathiformes > Syngnathidae > Hippocampus > Hippocampus kuda. The sequence goes on along the minus strand of CAAKHF010022510.1, from coordinate 34,425 downwards.
AATACAACATCATAACCTCATTTCATATTCGCAATATTATATGACTGATTTTCATTCATTCATTCATTCATCTTCCGAACCGCTTTATCCTCACTAGGGTCGCGGGGGGTGCTGGAGCCTATCCCAGGCGTCTTCGGGCAGTAGGCGGGGGACACCCTGAATTGGTTGCCAGCCAATCGCAGGGCACACAGAGACGAACAACCATGCACGCCCACAAACACACCCAGGGACAATTTAGAGCGTTCAATCTGCCTGCCATGCATGTTTTTGGAATGTGGGAGGAAACCGGAGCACCCGGAGAAAACCCACGCAGGCCCGGGCCGCCCTATGGACTACCGGGCCGCCCTATATATATATATATATATATATATATATATATATATATATATATATATATATATATATATATATATATATATATATATATGTGTATGTATGTATGTATGTATGTATGTATGTATGTATGTATGTATGTATGTATATATATATGTATGTATGTATGTATATATATATATATATATATATATATATATATATATATATATATATATAGACATTTTTTTACCGCCTTTCTGTGTGGAGTTTGCATGCTCTCCCCGTGCCTGCGTGGGTTTTCTATGGGTACTCCGGTTTCCTCCCACATTCCAAAAACGATTTATTTTATTTATTTTTATTTTTTTGTCACCATGTGAGCAAAATGACAAAGATGCGCAATGGTATTTGTGGTACGCTTGACAGCCGTATAAGTCTGTACGGTCACATGCTTAATGTTTAAAACAAGTGAGAAAGTAGCGCGTTAAATTGAGTCATTGCGATTTACAAGCGTGGGGCTGTCGTAAGCCAGAGATAAATTGACACACCTTTGAATTTGTGAGGACTTTCTGCGACATCAGACTGTTCTTCAACTCTTGGAAATGGAAGCATCTGCACGACACCGCGCAAGGGCTACCTACCTTGCTGACTTTTCATCTGTCAAATCAGGTTATATTTCACCGCAGCGAGCACGTTGACAGGTAAAGCGGCACGAGCACACTCTCTGCGTCAGATGAAATCTGCCAGGCTTGACTGATGACGGCGACAGTTGAAATGAGAATCTTTGTTGTTGTCGCATGCCGGGACAATCTGTTGTCGAGGCTCAACCTTCCTTTATTGTCGCGCAGCCGAGCGGGTCGACTTTGTTCCTGCTGAGATTTTACTGACATTTATGAGGAATAATCGAATCAATTTCAGTAACTGGCGAAAGGCCGATCTTTATCTTTTGTCTCGGATGTGTTTTTCTCCGCTTTCGCTCGTTAATATTCATAAATGCAAGAGCAACACAATAAACACCGTAATTGAGTGAATTTTACTGGGGGAAATGTTTATACATGAGACTATACGATAAAGCTCGACAGCTTATTTTTATGCGTCACGGTAAAGTGAGATATATAATACAAGTATACATTGGAACTTTTGGACTGCAACAAGTTTAATTTATGATTATCATACCGCAATACAGGGTGAGTTCACACATTTGGCCTCGGTTCGTGTAAATATGACTGAGGGAGCAAAATTGTCCATATTAGCAATTTAAGTACAGTCGCACGGTATGTGTAGATCTTGCCATAAAGTGCACTGTTCTTATCGAGTCAGTGCAGCGAAATCAAACTGTAACACTTTGTAGCCGAGGTCCTGCTTATGTCACGCTGCAGAACAGGGAGCCAATTAAAATGGGCTGAGATAAACTCCGGGCTCAATTTTAAAATGCTTGAGGATAGCGGGCTCGTTCGTTTGCACGTTACCGCAAGCAGGACTACATTTCAGTTTCATTTCCTTCAACCAAAACCGATGTTGTCAACTGTCTGATTGAGAAATGCCTCGTAAAGTTGCTGGACAGTAAATCGTACGGGTCTGTGTCTGTGTGTGTGTATTATTTCTCACAGAGTTACCGTGTTGGATAACGGAAGCCTTCGGATATCCAATGTTTCAAAAATGGATGCCGGTCTGTACACATGCGTCGCCAGAAACCAGTTTGGTGTCGCTAGCAGCAGCGGCAGCCTTTTGGTGAAAGGTAAGAACTTGTGTTTTGTTCGATTCATCTTTCTAGTCCAGTCAAGCGTTATAGAAATTGGATGGATGGATTGGCGAGGTTCATCTTCCTTTACTTGAAACATTAACATGATATTCGATCTCAATGAATGGTAAATATACATAAACAGTGTCGGACTACACTTTTGCATGCGCAGGTCGTCAGCTTTCGACCGTCAGACGGTGTTGGAAAGTGCTCTATAAATACAGTTGACTTGAGTTGAGAGTTGAGTCTGAAAGTTCCGACAAACTGACGGTTTCTACAGTATGTACACCAAGCTATGTTAATACTGTTGGAAAGTCATAATTACAGTAAACATTTTTACGAATCACAGCCCACAAATCTAAACTGATCTAAATAAAAACAGAATATTCTTTCCGTTACTTCTGTTTTTGGCTAGCACAATGGAAGGGTCACGTGTCATTGCAGCAGTTCATTGTCACAAAATGTGAAGGTTGACTTTTCAGTCTGATTCAAAGCGACAATTTGCTTTCGTTGCATACTGGTATTTTTTTTTCTCTGTTGAAAAGCTGCAGCTAAGCATCACATATCAGTGACGTACCATTAAAATGATCAAACAGTTCCAGTACGGTTAAAAATAAATGAGCGTCAGCCAAGGCTTTAAATCACACCAAAATCACACACTTCAGCCAAGTGGCCCATGTGCACTATGGCCTCTTAAATAAATTCTATACGGTCCAGTTAGTTGATGGACAAAGGCAGCAAGCGAGCCAAAGGCTGATTGCATTTATTTGCCTTGATGTTGAATTAATTTTTTTTTCAAGACAATGGCCTTTTTTTTTAACACCTTCTAAATAACACTCCTCTGCCACGCAATAAGATCTCTGGGTCATTTTAAAGAGCCGAGTTGACAACAGTGCTCTATTAGAGTGCCCTTTGGTGATTCCTCTTCGAATCTACTTTGAATTGCAAATATGTTTGCACAGAAGCCCAACTATTCCTTCCACCCCCGAGTTCCTTTCTTGACATGTAGAAATTGGCTTAACAAAAACACCAACTATAAGAGTTGCTATTTGGAGAATATTATAAGCTTGTAATTTTGCATTTGTCTTTCTGCGTTAAAACTGAGGCGAAGGACTGATTGGGTGAGGTTATTGTCAAGTTACAGTATCGCTTTAACGTGGTCTGTGTCTATGTTCACGTCTATTCCTGAAAAAGAACTACAGCGACTGGAATCACTTATTTTGTTGGCCTTTTTCAATGATCAGCCAGAGCAGTTTTTAATAAATATTTCATGGTGTATTACCTGCCGTGATGTGCTTGGTGGCAGGCCTCTGCTTTAGAGAGAGGTAGTGGCTGCTGGTTTCGGACCGTTTCATTCGTTTGAGTGAAAATTTGGACATTCAGTTAAAGGGGAAGTCAACTAAAAAAATGTGTTCTCTGCGGCCACACTAGTCTTAACACGGTAGACTGATTAATATTACATACAGTGGTACCTCTATTTATGAACGTCTCTTCATTAGAAATTTTCAAGTCACGAAACGCCTCAACAGGAAAATGTTGCCTCTTGTTACGAAAGAAATTTCAAGATACGAAAGCTAAAAATACAGTATGGGCTGCTACTCGCAGCTCCGAGTTTCTTGAACGCAACAAAATTATAGCTGCTCTGCCATTGGCTATTACCTAGCATCTTCATGGCATCCCATTCGCGAAGAGGGACCTGTACCGTATGAGTCTATGTATGTAGATAGATAAATAAATAGATCTGTGTTTCGATAGTTTTACGTAATTGTGAATCACCCAGAAAGAATGTTCACTAGTCAGGCAATCGCTCGCGATGCTGATATTTGCCTTGGACATTTTCAAAGGATTGTTAAAAGCTGACAAAAGCAAACGTCCTTGGATCTGTTCTTTACAAAACGCCAGGCAAAAACCACTTCTGAGAAAGAACATGAACTATGAGGATGCAGGTAAAAGTAAAATGACCATCATTTTTATTCTTTATGTTTTTTATATGATGCACAACTCTCATTTATTGTGCAATAATGTATTTGTAACATGTATTAGTTACATATTTTGATGCATTTTTATGCTTTAGGAAACATTAATATGTGAATTTTGGGGGGACATGGAACGGATTAGGGCATTTACATGGAAAACATGTCTCTCCTTACAAAATGTTCCAGTTAAGAAATTCCTTCCAGGACCAATTAATTCCATAAGTAGAAGTACCACTGTATGTAGAATCACAATTAAGCCGCAAAATCAGATCGTTACCTAAACCTTGAGCAACCGTTTCAGTCGACAGCAAGTGGAAAAATGGCCGCCCCTGAACTGGATTAAAAAAATGAGTGAATTTTGTGCCTTACTTCATCTGCCAATATTAATCAGAATGCAGTATTTACACTCGTGTGGGCGCATGCAACATATTGTTAAACTTTCTTTCTGGCTCCTGAGCTCAATCCTCCTTCCATATGCCTACTTGTTTTATACCTTGCTTTCCAGAGTGTAAATTGTTCGTCCGTCTAGCGTTCACGTCATGCTTTGTGTTCCTCCCAAATGAGAAATTAAACTGCAGACATAGCATTTAGGCTCTACTTGATCAGTATGAGCATACTGAGGCATAACCACAAAATTTGCAGCAATTTCTATGCTAATTCCGATGCAAATATTAAAATGTAGGTTGTAAAAAAAAAAAAATGTCGCTTCAGAGCTATAACAACACAACTGTACCGAATGAGGATTATAGTGTGCAGAGCAATACTGTACGTGGTGAATGCAGAAGCCAATTTGTGATTTTTCCCCCGCAGTCATAACAAGAAACGAGCGTGACAGCTCTGCTATCAGCGGCAGAAAGTTTCTCTCGTTTTGCATCTAGTGCTGAAACTTTGCCCGGACTCACCTAGAATGCACCGCCACGACCAGCCAGTTCTCCTTAGCCGCTACCGGATAAACAACTTGCCTTGTTTTGACAGAGCTGAATATAGACCTTTACTCCCCCTGACATGCTGCATTGGCTCCTCTGTCTATTAGATACTTATGACATGCATGTATAATTCACTGCTCACCGGACTCTCACCCTTCGCTGTATTATCGCCTCGGTGCAGTTAGACGAGAAGCCCGTATGAGACGGAATAAAGATGATGCTGGTGGAGTAAATAACAAAAAAATGAAGCGTAAACACAAAAAACCAAAGACAGTGTTGACACAGACTTAAATTGCAATGCAGGTAAAGTTTATTTTTCTTCTTTGCCGCCGCAGCGGTATCGTGACATAAAAGAATGCGCCTTAATTTATGCAACTCACATAACAGGTACAATATTTGCTCCCCGGCAGACCAAATAGAATTTATTCTGAGTTGTCTCGATATCTGGGCCAGGACTAAAAGAAAAAAAAAAGTGCCTTTTTTTTTCCAATTACAGTTACCAGTAAATGTTTGTGGAGAAGATGAGTACGCATCTGACAGGGACAATTTATGTCCGTGCTTGAAAATGTATGCAAAAAAAGTGTGTGAATCATGAATGGAGAAAAAGGAAAAACCTATTTTTTTAGTAGCACATCAGCCTCACAGTGCAGAGGTGCACGGTTCGATTCCGGCACCTGTGTGGAGTTTGCATGTTCTCCCCGTACCTGCGTGGGTTTTCTTTGGGTATTCCTCCCACATTCCAAAAAACATGCATGATAGGTTGATTGAACACTTTAAATTTTCTCAAGGCGTGATTGTGAGCACAAATGGTTGTTGGTCTATGTGTGCGCTGCGATTGGCTGGCAATCAGTTCAGGATATACCCCAGCTACTGCCCAAAGAAAGCTGGGATAGGCTCCAGCACACCCGTAACCCTCGTAAGGATAAGCGGTTCAGATAATGGATGGACGGAGGGATGGATGGATGGATGGATATTTGTTTTTGTATTTTTCTGAACCAGCGCTCCATGTTCCCAGAACCAACTGTGATTACAAGCCCCGCTGGTCATCTGGACGTGACGGTTGGGGAGAGCATCGTGCTGCCCTGCCAGGTGTATCATGACCCCTCGCTGGATCTCAAGTTCACATGGTTTTTCAATGAGCAGCTCATCCACTTTGGCAGCGCTGGGGCTTATTTTGAAAGAGTTGGGGGGGTAAGTCTTTGTCCTTTGTGTCTGTGAAAGTAACATAACACAACAGCCACATACTGTCCTAAAAACAACAACAAAAATCACTCGCGTACATAAATGGTGAGGGTGGAGCTCTCAACTGCAGACAAATATCTTTTGACTGCACACTTAAGTGGAGTTTAAAGTGCCTCTTGAGAGAGCTGGTCTTCATTATAAAAAAGATGTACTAATTCCATCTCTTATCAGTTTACAGATTAAATTATCCCATGCATCGGGGAGCAATGTCTTCATTGTTCGCTTAGTATAAACATACAGATAAGTGTTTCGGGCTCTGTGGGTTGCCTGTTCAGCTGGTAATCACACTGCCTCCATCGGCAAGAGCAACAACCAGCTAATTCATTATGCAGCGTGCAGCCAAGCATCAGGCTTGATCATCTATTACAATGTTTGCGTCCAAAAGAAGATAAGCGGTTATGATGTGCTTTATCGTTCCATCTTGATTTATTCATTTATTTTTTTTTCTTCATGATCTTGGCCGATGGTCGCCTCATAATCTGTGCTGCCCTACAGTTCATTTAAACCCTTGACACCCCCCACCCCCCTGACACCACTTGGATAATATTGTCTATTTTTCAGGATGTTTTATTAAACGCTGCTGCAAAATGCCCCCACTTGTAATAGGCGGTGCAGCTACTTGTAAACAGAACATGCCGTATATGATCATCCTTGTGCAATATGACCGTATTTTCCGCGCTATAAGGCGCTCCGGAGTATAAGGCGCACCGTCAATGAATGGCCTGTACGCGTTGACACCCCGCTGCAAATGTGACTGGCTGCTGCCTTCATGCTGGACTGCACGCAGCAGTTTATCATATTACATCTTTTCATTTGGATTTCACTCTATGATCTGCGTACGTTGTTATGAACTGCAATATCGTCGAGTGCTATTTTTCCTATTTAAAATACTGCACCAACCATTGGTGCAACTGTTTTTACAGTAAGAGAAATTAATACATTTTGTAGAAATGCCTCTCTTTATTTAAAAATATATATACATGGTTCATTGAAGACTAAATTGATCATAAGTTGGTTTCGACTCTCACCTTGAGGTCATCTGGGATAAGGCGGAGCGAAGACTGGTGGATCGATGGATTGTTGTTAATTATTTGTTTCTTTTAAAAAGTAAATGCAATACGTCAGAAATAGATTTTTTTTTTCCTGAATTTAAGATATTACTTAGCCTGATGGTTTGGAAGTTCCTATGTGTTTGGCATTGAACCATATTTGTGCAGTAAATGAGGGTTGCGTGAAACAGACGAACCTGAGAGAAAAAAAAATCCCCTACAAAAACCTCAATTACTGCAAACCGATCACACGGTGTGTCTCTGAGGTGAAGCCAGCGATTTCACGGCCAGAATATCTCCCACATGACTTCAATACCAAAAAAAAAAAAAGTGAAAAAAAATTAATTAACCCGAAATGTTTTGACAGCGCTCCGCCGGGGACATAATGATCCGCAATATTCAGCTAAGGCATGCTGGGAAATACACATGTGCGGTCCAGACCAAGGTGGACAGTGTGTCCATTGCCACTGATGTCGTGGTCAGAGGTAAGATAAGATCCATGTGCCAATATTGTTTCAAATTTAGAAGCACCCACAGTATTGTACATGAAAGAGAAAATATTTGAATCTCACCGTGCGGGAGAGCCGTGAGACATTTTGCTCGGCATGCTCATATTTAACTCAAATACTGTAGCTGTGTTTTGCATTTGAATTTGAATTGATTTTCCTCCTCTTTTCCGCACCGCTTTTTTTCCTCCTTTTGTTCAAACAAGGCGATTAGTGTACAATTGATAAGAGCTCTGTAGGAATATAATTGCTTCTTAGAATAAAGATGAATGTAATTAACAGTGGCAAAGGGGAGCACACTCTCTTTAGTATTTTCTGCCATATTAAGTTTAATTTAAAAGTTATAGTTAAAAAAAAAATGTTTGATACATTATTGTTCATGCTTAACTTACTCGGCACAGCCTGAATCGCACATTCCTGGGTTAGAACTGATTCATGTCCAGGAAACCACTGACATGGAAAAAGACATGATGACACAATTATTTCTGTCATCGTCCCTGTAGGACTTAGGCAAAGTACCGCCAGCGGGCCACAGCCAGCTCATCCACAGTCTCTGATCGGCCTTTGCAGTCTTCATAAAGTCAAGATTTAAAAAAAGAATTATCATAATGAATTAAAAAGGAAACTACGTACAGCTTTTAGTTTGCTGTGCAAGTGTGTGGGCAGTACAAGTGAGCTTTGGCTGACTTAGGGACGTTGTCCCGATAATTTAGTGACTCCGCTGACGCTTCTCGCAATTATTTTTCCGAAAAGTGTGTGTGTGTGTGTGTGTGTGTGTGTGTGTGTGTGTGTGTTTTCCTCATTACAACAACATATATGAAGCAACTATTTCATGAAACAATACACTCCACTTTCTCACATTGCCACTTTGGAAAATAATTTCGTCTAGGTCCTCCGGGCCCCCCCGTGGACTGTCAAGTGACTGAGATGACAGAGACCACAACACTTTTGACCTGGGGACCCGGGACGGACAACCACAGCCCCATTCTCAGCTATACCATCCAGGCCAGGTCGCCTTTCTCCCTCGGGTGGCAAGCCGTTACCACTGGTGGGTTGCTTCTACCCAAATGATTAAAAAAAAAAAAAAACAGCTCGGGGGCCAATCCTTCAGGGTTTTGATGAAAGGTAATTTGGTGTAATGTCTCTTAGTTCCTGAGCTGCTCGGGGGAAAGCAGCTGTCAGCCACTGTCATTGACTTGAATCCCTGGGTGGAATACGAGTTCAGAGTATTAGCAACCAACAGCATCGGAACAGGCGAGCCCAGCAAAGCTTCTCGAAAGGCCCGCACCAAGGACACGCGTACGTAGCGCAACTTATTGATACTCAATCAATTTCTCCTAACAGCGCCGACAGTAAGTTTATCCAGTAGCTACGCGGGTTTTAAAAGCAAGAGAAAACACATTCAGCCCAGCATCAGATATCCCGCAAGAACTCTCTTGTGCCACTTTGCTCATGCTGCCGATTGAAAAGTTCACCGCTGTTGATGTCAGGCACATCCGGCGGCTTCGCTCTCCTTTGTGATGAGCAAAATGTCAAGTGACGATAGAGGAATGGATTGAAATTTCACTCGGTTATTTGTGTGAATTTCACATGTCGTACGTTCATGACATTTCTGTTCGAAATTAGAAAAATTGCTTGAAATATCTCACTGTGTCTCTATGAATGAAAATATTACATTGAGTAGAGTTTATGTAGAAGATTGATTGATTGATTGGTTGATTGAGCCGCAGGGGCATCTAATTAACGCTCTCTGCTCATATACTTTTAGTTCCCAGGGTAACTCCGGCAAGAGTAAATGGTGGTGGAGGAGGACGTTCAGAACTGGTCATCACTTGGGAGGTAAACCGAGTCTTTTTTTTTTTTTTCTCCAGTGAGTGGACAATTTTGTGTTTTCATCAAATACGTTTCGGCACATTCTGTCATTTCTTTTTCTTTTTTTTGTGAACTGCAACATAAAGATTAACGCTCAAGGCCTGTTGGAATAGTCCCCCCCCCCTTTTTTTTTTTTCCTCCTCGGTATAAAGCTACTTATGCAGGATGATAAGTACTTGCAATTTCAGCATCACCCTCAGCCGTATTCCTCTATATTTCATTTGGTATTAATAACTTTAAAGATCACGTTCTTGAGTCATCCCTGTGAGTCATCTTATCCTTCCCTAGCCCGTTCCAGAGGAGCTGCAGAGCGGCCCCGGTTTTGGCTACGTTGTGGCTTTCCGCCCACTGGGCACGCAGGGCTGGATGCAGGCTGCCGTCACATCCCCTGACGCTTCCAGATACGTCTTCAAGAATGAGAGCATCCCCCCTTATTCATCTTACCAAATCAAAGTCGGGGTTTACAACAACAATGGAGAAGGGCCTTTTAGTCCAGTGGCGACCATCTACTCAGCAGAGGAAGGTGTGTACAATGAGTGTAGAAAAACAAACAAACACACACACACACAAATACTACACATACACACACACACACGCACACACACACAGCTATGCAGTATGTAGCATTAAACTAGTGGTGCGTGGTGTGTGACAGTGAGCCTCGCTTCAGAGAACATAAAACAGCTGCGGCTTCCACGAAATAGACACACAAAATGTGTTCTGATATCGTTGCTTCTGTACTCTTGTTCTCTCTCTTTTTGTTGATAAACATCTTTAAATCCATCCACTTTCTAGCTCCCGTGTATTAGGGCTGTGTGATATGAACAAAATGTTCACGTCAAGGTAGCGATGTGATAACACAATATCGTCCACCCGTAGCGTACATCCTTTTCAGGGAGCTGAGGTCGATCCCACCTGATCTCGTGTGAAAGATAAACATTCAAATCCATTTACAAGGTGTTTTAAATCCAGTTGTTACCATTCCGCATGATGTAAACACATCTAAACATGAAAAGACACTTTCAAGTTTTTTGTCTCGTTTCTGTTTTGTCCATTTTCACCCATTGGCAGGGGTGCAAAAATGTGGTGTGCAGGTACGCACGCATGCGCACTAAAATATTCAATCCGCACCAGATTCTATTGTGCCACTGGACCGGGCTCAAGGTGCAAAGCGGTAGGGAGACGTGGGGTGCTTTTGTCATTTCCAGCTCCTCCTATTCCAAATTCTACCATAACACCTCCCTCCCCGCTCTCCATCCATCCATCCATCCATCCATCCATCCATCCATCTTCGAGCGCTTATCTGGAGTCGGTTCACGGGGGCAACAGCTTTAGCAGGGAAGCCCAGACGTTCCTCTCCTCAGTCACTTGTTCCAGCTCTTCCCCGGGAATCCCAAGGCGTTGCCAGGCCAGCTGGGAGACATAGTCTCTCCAGCTTGGCCCAAGTCGTCTTTGTACATCTTTGAAGTTAGCGTAGCATTAAAAAAAAAAAAACAATTCTTTAGTTTCCTCAAGCTGCTTTTATGCCAACTACCCAAGTGAGAGAACATTCACTTGTCACAGTGCCTGTTCAATTTTCAATGTCGTAGTAACCGCTAAATGTGTTCTATTTTATTTTGGGGTGTAAATAATATGTAAATAATAATATCATTGAATATTATTATTCAATAATAATAATAATAATAATAATACATTTTATTTGTAAGCGCCTTTCACAACACTCAAGGACACTTTCCAGGCAAGAGCAAACAATAAAACAATAAAATTAAAACCACAGATAAAATTATAAATAAAAGAGATAAATTTAGTTGGAATAAGCCAGTCTGAATAGGTGGATTTTGAGCTGGGTTTCGAATGGTGGGAAGAGCGGCCCCGCTTAATAATAATGTGGCTTTTAAAAATGGTGTGAAGCAAGTATACGTTTGGACCGCCTTGTGTACATTTCAGAGCCCAGCCGAGCACCAGGGAGGCTGAGGGCGAAGAGCATCTCCGCATCTTCGGTGGAGGTCACCTGGAAGCCTCTCGCCTGGAGCAACAACCGCAGACGCATCCTTGGCTATGAGGTCAAACCAGCACATGCCCACACAATAGCAATTGTATAACAAAAAACAATGTACATCTTGGAGCTTTTTCTTGCTTTTAAGTTGACACCCATTCGCCACGCATAATTTATGCATTGGTATATAAGTGAGGACAACATCCTTTACTTTATCCGGATACACTCCATCGGTATACTTCATTCGATAGACTGTCAATATGTGGGGTTACAGATGCGGGGCAATAACGTGTACTTTTTGTTGTGCTGTTTTTTTGTTTTGTTTTGTTTTGTTTTGTTTTTTTAGGTGCAGTACTGGGGGGTAAAGGAGAAGCGGGAGGCAGCCAGTGTGATTAGGACGGTGGGGAATAAGACGTCCGTGCGCATCAGGGATCTGGAGGGCAGCAGTACCTATTTGATATCTCTGCGGGCTTATAACAGCGCTGGAGTGGGTCCACAGAGCAGCATTGTCAATGTCACCACCAAGAAACCTCGTAAGAACTGTTTTTATAACGTAGCTGGCGTAACATGGTGCCCATTGGTGTGTGTGTGTGTGTGTGTGTGTGTGTGTGTGTGTGTGTGTGTGTGTGTGTGTGTGTGTGTGTGTGTGTGTGTGTGTGTGTGTGTGTGTGTGTGTGTGTGTGTGATTTTTGTGGTGTTTTATTTTATTTTTTTCCCGCCCAGGCACGGCATGTTATGTTTTATATAGGGAGTAGAAAAAAAATGTTGGCTGAAACCTTTTTATGGTTTGTGTATGACATTGTTATTTTAGATGACAGACAACACAAGATAAATATTTCCTCCCCAGAGTAAAACACAGTACTTTAGACCAACACGAGTCAGTTGAAAGAAACATAGTCTGCCCCTCAACACTTCTAAATGCCCTTGTTAATGAAAGCCAGCTTTCCAAGTCTGATCAAATCCCAAATAGACCGTGAAGATCAGTGAAATAGCTAGGAAAAAATAAAATAAAATTCACTTCAGAGGTTGGAGGTGTTATTTAACTTTCGATGTGTGTATGATGAGCAAAACAACATTGATCTCGTTCCCCAATTGATTGGCGATACCCCTTTTGAACTCCCTACGACCGCCTGTTTGACGGTATTCGTCCTGCAGCTCGTCGAAGTGAAAATCATCCACCAACTTCTGGTCCGTTTTGTCAGTTCATTATGTCGCTAATTTAATGGACCGTCTCCTCCATAATGCAAATTATGCTTGAAGAGGATCTGGCAGTCAGTGTCGGGCCGCGCTGTGCACGTTGTTTTGACACGATTTTGCATGTCACAAAATGACTGCATGGCGACTGGGCCGTTTCTCATGAGACGGATGCGTCCAACAGCTGTTTATCTTCGACTTTACATTTGGGCTGGATATTCGGATGATGATGTGTATTTTTATTTTTGTCAAAAAGAGCAAATGGTAAACGCGACACTTTTGAAATCTGTTAAGCGAGGTGTGTCCTCACCTCCTCCCTCTCGCAAGCAAACAACCTTCTTCTACTTCCACACCACCTGCGTCACTGTTCAACTGTTAATGAGAAATATCCTTCATGCCAAGTTGGTTCTTGACTTTAATGTTTATTGACTGGCTTGCCTTGTTGTTTTTATCCCCTCGCCGCCGCCGCTTCTCCTCCCCTCTGCGACTTTCTCCCTCCCGCTCTAGCGCCCAGTCAGGCCCCCGTCAAAATCATGTGGAACACTTCCAATTCCAAGGTCATCCTGCACTGGGACCAAGTCCACGCTCTGGACAACGAGTCTGAAGTGACAGGTTATAAGGTAATGAATGTAAAGCCTTGCACTTTACCAACGAGAGAATAAACTCAACATGGCAGTGTTCGCTCACTTATTGCGGTTAATGAGGACCGGGATCCAGCTGCAGTAAGTGAAAAACCGCGAAGGAGGGTTTGCTCCCTACCTAGGAATTTTTGTGCAAGTGTTTGTGGGTACCAGCATGTTTAATAAAATATGTACAGTAATTATACTTTACATATTTGCAACAAAGACGACAGCAGTACACTTATTTATTTAAATCTTTAAATATAAAACCTTATAAGTCCACTGCATGGCTGAAGGCACATTTAACATGCATGTCCACCTTTTGTGATTCATAAAACAAAATACAGTCATCTCCCACGAATGTGGACCGAGCCCTGCCGCAAACAGCAAAAAAAAAACAAAAAAAAAAACAATCCTCAAGTGATGTACCCCAAAATGTGATTTACTGTATAGTTCCCGCTCTAAATATACTACAATATATGACCCCCAAACGGTTCGGCATCATTTCAAACTCATCTTACATTTCCCTTAAGAAATAAATGGCAGATTGATTATTTCATTTAAAAAGTAAATGCATCAAGACCTACACAATTTCCACTAACAACCCAGGTTAAACCTATCTCCGACCAGACATACAGAGTTTGTCTCTCAGTCGAGATGTTTCACTTGAACATACAGTACTTCCTTGACATCAAACTGTACTACTTGCCTATTTAGACAGGACTTCGGCTGCCTCTTCTGACATTTTAGGAAGTTTCAGAAAGAGTACAAAGTACTGTACCGAATAGGTACAGTAGTTTGTAGTAGTGTTTGTAATAGTATTGTGTTCAACTAACATGGCCCAGATTTCCCACTATGTGAATTTGTGAGGACCGTATTTTCCGCACTATAAGGCGCAAGCATTCAATTTTCTCAAAAGCCGACTGTGTGCCCTTATAATCCGATGCACCTTCTATATGGATCAATATTCTGATTTCTTGGACTTAGTGTTTTAAATGTTCTGTCAAGCGCTTTGTTACCACTGCAGCGGTTGTGAAAGTGCAATATAAAGAAAACGTATTGTATTCCCTTTAGTGTAGCGCCATCTAGTGGATGCATAACGTAACCGCAGCCATTACTGTAGCTTCTATTCTATTATGTTTCTATTCTATTATATTCTAGTTGTCCAGTGACCTTCACCATAGCCTTGTCATCTATCCCTATGTGTTTCGTTGTGCAGGAAGTAAGATGATATTGTGTTCATTCCGTAGGTGATGTACAGCCAGGACAAACACAGCCGTCCTAGCGTGGTGGAGACCAACACCACGTCCTTAGAATTGTCGCTGCCCGTCAACGAGGACTACGTTATCCAGATCAAACCTTTCAGTGAAGGCGGGGAGGGCATCAGCAGTCGCCAGATTACAATCCCCAAAATAGCAGGTTGGTCAATCTGTTGATACATGACACATGAAACGTGCAAACAGATCATTTCTCGTCACTGTTGCTGATTCACATTAAATCAGGTAACTCGAAATGAGAATTGAGTGCGGAGTGTAAGTACAAATGTTAAGTGCATGTCAATGAATTTTTCAGTGAGTGTTGCCCTTGACCAAAAACTGACATGGGCGCAAATGTTTCATTTATTTTCTCCAAACTATACATCACAAGAGCCCTTACAAGCGTCAGTTTGGAATGTTACAGAGAGAAGGCTTTTGATTTCACTGCAAATATGGATACGCTATTGATCCCCCCGCCCCCCTCAGAATCAGTTATTTACTTTTTACAGAGAACCTAAGACGTCAATTAAAAAAAAATAATAATAATAATTTCTAAAGATTCTTTTAGACATTGTAGGAGAGCAGCAAATCAAATGTATCCATTTACAGTTCCAGAGGGAACACAAATATTATTTGCAAGAGTATACATCGAAGGACTCTGTGTAAATAATGTGCTTTACTTTTTTTTTGTTTGTTTTGCAACTGTTCCACAAAACGTCTGGCCTCTCTAAAATGATGCTTGATACACTAGTGCCACCCAGTGGCTCAAGTAACACATCCCCCATGTATGCTTTCTGATACACCATTGAACAAGAGCCACTCAAAGCACCGCATTGAAGGAATCAATAAATGATCGGCCTTCACAAAGATGATCATACTCAGTTCCATCCGTCAGGGAGGCGCAGTATGCTTCGGATCGAAAGGGGTAAATGTCCACCGGAAGTTAAGACGGTTCATTTTGGAACGGTGTCATATTCAAGCATAATTATAAATATTCATTTGTGTTGAGTTGAGAACATTTCCAACTCCGAAAATTCACACAATGTTGCTACCCTCAGGACTGTCCTGTATCATATTCGAATTTTTTTTTTCAAACATTTCGATCATTTTATGTCTTTACACGGAAGGGGCAAACCAATGGAAGCATCTCTCAGTTTGACGTAAACCCGAAGCAACAAACTAAACATTGAAGATCGTAATCTTTGAACAGCTTCGATACAGCTCTTTCTTGTGTTAACTCTTATTCAATGCACGTGTTTGTGTTTTGTTCTAAGACTCCATCGCCGCGGGAGCCACCTCAGTGTCTTTATCACTTCCTGTGGCCAACCTCGCCGCTGTCATCATCACAGCCAGGACCGTGCTATGACCGATGTTTGCAGGAAGTCAGCGCCGCGGCCTAACATCCAGACAATGAGCTGGCACGGTGAAAGACGAGAAGCCCCCGGGAGCCTCCGCTTCCACCTGCTTCCCACCCAATTGCGTCTTTTGTCCTCTCCTAGCTGCAAAAGATCAACTTGTGAAGAACGCGCTTCATCCTTGAAGGAGTCATTGAAAGAAACTGGCCCACTGATGTGACAGGAATTGACCTGCAGCCTTTTTTGGATGTTTTATGTTCTTTCCTCGCTTCTAATATATGGATAGTGTCATGTATTGGAAGTTGTGTACTCGTGAGACTTTTCCTGGATTTGCATTCTGGAATGTGGGGACAAGAAGGACTTTTTAGACAAAAAAAAAATGAAACGAGTGACATTCTTGTGAAGCGCGCTTAACGATAAATTTCCTCTTGCTCCATTTAAACTGAGTATTGGAAGACAATAAAAAAAAAAAAGAATAGTTTCTCATGCTGGGCGAAACAATGTAGCCCATTGCCCTTTGACAAGCTCCAATTTGGGACTTCTGTGACTTAACTTGGATATTATCGATGTTTTTCAGGCTGCATCCCAGCAGCCATTAAAACAGACTGGAACCAAAGTTGTGATTCATAGACAAGACAAGGCCAAAACCTGCTGATGGTGCGAGCGCTGGTGAATCGATGTCTTACCTCCTTCCTCCATGTCCCCTCCTCACCAAGTGCAGTGACGGCACGCTGAGAGTTGTGCACTCGACGTATGGAATCCTCAGGTCCCAATTGAGCCTTAAAAGTCTTCTAATTAGGATCCGTGTTGTTGTTGTTGTTCTTAAGCAGTTGCGTTCATTTATGCTCCTCATTTGTTTCTCCTTGTCGTATTGCGTGTTGTATGTACTTTGGGGCAACGTGGGCTCAAACAACCCCTTTTCTGCCGTCTTTCATGACGAGAGACTGACCTTTCTGGGTTGCTTACTAAGTATGGATTCTTTGTCATTTGCCGTTATTCAGATTGGGATTGGCAAAAACTGCTGGAGAGTC
The DNA here is from genome assembly GCA_901007745.1 of Hippocampus kuda. Lineage (NCBI taxonomy): Eukaryota > Metazoa > Chordata > Actinopteri > Syngnathiformes > Syngnathidae > Hippocampus > Hippocampus kuda. The sequence continues at coordinate 17,349 of CAAKHF010022510.1, read as the reverse complement.
CAGATGGTTGAAAAAGCTTTTAATAAACATGATGCCGATTTCCTGCTCAGTCCCTTCCTCTTAACTAACGACAGTCATCTTGACACTTTCCGATGGTCTTTACACAGCCAAAACTGTCCTGAAGACCTTCAACTCTTTTGTCTGAACAGGAACTTCACAATAGAAAATGTCAAGAAAATGCCTGCTGTGTTACATCTCCATTAATGTACAACATTTTAGGATGCTTTGCTTAAAAATATAAATAGAGAGAGAGAGAGACAGAGACAGAGATCCATCCATCCATCCATCAATTTTCTGATCGGCTTTATGCTCACAAGGGTCACGGGGCGTGCTGGAGACTATCCAGGCTGTCTGCTAGCAGTAGGCGGGGGACACCCTGAATTGGTTGCCAGCCAATCGCAGGGCAAACAGAAACAAACAACCATCCGCGCTCACACTCACACCTCGTGACAATCTAGACGAGAGTGTTCAATCAGCCAGTTATGCATGTTTTTAGAATGTGGGAGGAAACCAGAATACCCGGAGAAAACCCACGCAGGCACGGGAGAACATGCAAACTCCACACAGGAAGGCCGGCGGAGCTGGAATTGAACCCACGACCTCTGCACTGTGAGGTTGATCCGCTAATCATTGGACCACCGCCCCTCCCCTCTCTCTCTCTCTCTCTCTCTCTCTCTTTCTCTCTCTCTCTCTCTCTCTCTCTCTCTCTCTCTCTCCCCAGTATTGTTTTCAGTCTGCAATAATATTTCCACATAGGGCTTGGAGTGATGCATTCACATGATCAGGAATGTCATTGCCCCACCACCCTCAATACTCTAAATTAGAGCTGCCACTCTTGATTGAATATTTGGGGGGAATCAAATATTCCATGCATTACTCAAATAATCAGATGCAATTTCATTTTGCATTAAAATGTTTTGCAAGACCATTTGTTTTCCCCCGATTCGTGTTCATTAACCGATGTTGTTTATTATTGTTTAGTGATGGGAAAAAAAAAACCAACAAAACAATTTGGGGCTTATTGTTTTCCCAAATTAAAAGCAGATGTCTTCAAATGTCTTATTTTGTTTAAACACAAAGCCCTCAAAGGAAAAGGCAATCCCCATCAGAAAAATGTTCCCCACCCTTGCTGTGTAGAAGTGGCCACACTGTAATTGTAAATGTAAACTGTTGTCCTCAGGCTGCCCATGACAACTGTGAAATCACATCAATGGATAATAGAAGGGGGTGTAAGGGTACACCAAAATGCTGGTTACAGTCGGGGGTGGGAGCTAAAGCAAAAATAACTGCTCAACGGGAAAACATGTAACAACATTAAAAATGAAAATTACACAAGTGGATTCTGCTTTCCAGAGCTTCAGATGAATATTTTTTTACTAGGACCACATTAGCCCCAAACTAAAAATTGTTGTGAACAGATAAAGTTAAGTTTGTTCATTCATGTTTTCAATTCACATTTTATTGTGCAAGTATTGACACAACATAAACTCGACTGTATCATAAATTATTCATCTTAAACACTAAAAATGTAAAGTTAATGTTGTCTGTCTCTATGTGCCCTATTTTTATGCCCAGCGCAAGTTTAGCGCTGAGTGCAGTCTTGTGTGCAGTTTTCTTCCTTTTGATTTTTATTTATTTATTTATTTTTTTTTAAAGACAAGGGCAGGCAGAAAGGGGCATTTGCGCCATGGTGGGAGTGAACACAGCCGACTTAACTTTCTGGCCAATGAAAGCGGCTCCACTCGTTCCTTTGACATTCAGCCCAGGAGAGGCCAGTCTTGAACTGGAGTCACGGGAAAAAAATTACAGCAAGCTTTCACAAACCATATAAAATGATATGGGGTGGGCTTGATTTTGACATGTGCTCTAAATACAGGCAGTAAGGCAAAGGGAAGTCAAGCTCTTGTCTTGTTTATTTGTTTGAGAGGAATGCAAGTACAATGTACAGCAAAGACACGGGCACGACTTGACGGACAAGCACTGCAGTAGAGATGAAGCTGCAGAGGAAGAAGGAGTGCAGTGGGTCCCAAAGTCCAAAGGTCCACAGCATCTGCAGTTGCTCCCAGGTAGGACAAGCACGTTTCTGTCACGTGTACGGGATGATCCAATGTGATTGACGGGAAGGTGACAAGCTCACGTGCACTGTGTTGATGTAAGGCTCGCTTTCTTTACGTTCCCTCTACTGTCCATCGAGACCACGGCAACAACTTCACTGAACTCGACCGGATCCACTAACTACAAGGTACACGGTTTCTTTGTTTTTGGTCCATCTTCCATTCCGTTCACGACACACAACGGAGCTACACCACCACATGGGAATGTTTCATACCTCTTGACAAAAGAAAAAAAATGATCACAACTCTTATTGGTCACATGATACAAACCTTTGCACAAGTTCTGGGTATGAGGACACAAGTCCCGAGGCCTCGTCAACACTCTGGCACTTGAGTAATTACATTTCTAGTTTGATACAAAAAAAAAAGTTTCAGAAACCTCATCCCATTTAATTGATAAGTGGCACATTGCACGTCCGTACGGTCAAAATAAGTTCTAATCAAAGTGTTGCACATTGTAGGATCAATTGCAACAATCTTGATGAAATGAATGAAGCAGAAATAAAAGGTGGAACTGCAACAGAGAGTACTGTTATTTTTCATTCTGGAGGGGAAAAGAAGTGTGTGCGTATTCAATGAAAAAACATACAGGGCAAGGTCAGCTGTGAAAAAAAAAAGGCCTGTGTAGAGTTTATTATCTCTGCAATCACTGGGTTTTAGGATTATGTACCCTGGGTAAATCTGCACCTTATTTGGGTGAGCACTTTTCATTTCCCGTCAGGAAGTTAAATTTCCTCTTTAAAAACGACACGACTCTCATTTGGATTGCGATTCATTTGACCTTCGCTGTTTCTGTCATAATCTGCAATCTTGCATCTGTTGGTTTAAATGCATTACTCAATTGAAACCCAATAATGCAAAGATATTGCCATGCGAGTATGAGCTCAAATACTGTTACAGAAGCCCAGTGATGATCTTAATCTACTCACTACACAAATATGCAGTTGAGCTCCTTAGGCTGGGGAAAGAAGGGAAGCAACTTGGCCCTTTTTTAAACATGCTGAACTGCTACCGTATGGGAATAGGAAGTGCCTTATTAACTCCTGATTTGTAGACCCAAAGGCAGAAATTGTTGAAATGTACAATCCGTCAAGTTGCAGTTAGTTACATTCATACACGCTACTTCTACAGTACAACCCAAAACTCAAATTAGGTGTTGGGCCTTAAATGCACCACCAGAGGGCGATGTTGTTCTTTTCAATTCAAGTCTACGCTCCTCAATCATTGCAATGCGGATAGGACATGAACTATTTGTCCATTTCAGTAGTCGTGGAAGTTATTAAATGCATTACTAATGAAGAAACATACACAGCAGGGCTTTGCGAACAAGGTTCTCTACTACTACATACATCTCCTAGTCTCTTGTGTAAAATGACAGAGTTGGACGAGGGCTCCATCATGGCCCAAAAATGAATCGAATCCCTTTGAAGCTTCAAAGGGAACCTTGTTGGATTTTTTTTTTCCCCCCTCGGGAAAGTTAACCACCACTTTTTTTGTTTTCTTTACAACATCACCTTCAAGCATTCTGTCACAAGAATGCAAATCTGTATCAACAGAAATCAGAAAAGCAAAATTTGATTTAAAAAAGGAGTTCGGTTTCCGGGGGGGGGTTGCAGGGTGCTGTCAGCTGGGGCTATAAAGTCACAGCTTCTCATCCCAGGAAATCAAGACTGTAGACGAAAACAGAAGACAAGTGTAGTTTTAAAGCAAAGTTTTCTCACTCTGTGACTTCAAAATAACTAAACTGGCTTGTACTTAAGACAATAGCAGATCTGTTATTGCCGTGGTCTGTCGGTCATGCATAACTGTCAACCTCGGCTAATAGCTGCCATTATAAATGATTACGATTCCCCTTACAAAGCAACAAAAACCCGTACAATGGCGTACCGCGCATGCGCACATTATGCTTTATCAATCCGACCATACGCAGCGATGAAAAAAATATATACGAGTGAGGATTACTTTTGCTGGTTTGCCGTGACAATAGTAGCGATCGACGACGGCATTGTTGTTGGCTACCAGCAGGTGAGACGACCTGGATTTGAGCCAAAATGGTCTTTTTGAGATCAGTTCAGAATTGCTTTTTTTTTTTCCGTATAAAAGTTGTAATACGCCGTACATGATTTGAAATGATTAAAAAAAAAAAAAAAAAACAACGTATAAAATACAGGGAAAACGTACAAGTTGACAGGTATGGGCATGGCCTGTTAGGACGCCTCATGTTGTTTTAGTGTAGCGGTTCCTTCACGTACGAATGCGCCGACAAATGATTTGTCACGGTTACAAAGCTCGATTCTTGTGCTCTGTGTTCAAAGCCCAAATTTTAGTTTAATCGTGAGCTTGAGACTGACCACCACAAGATGGCAGTGAAATCTTCCCAGCTTCTTCCAGGTGGAAAATTAGAAATGGGTTGCAAGTGAGTTCCGAGCAAAATTAAATACATCTAGATACCTCGGTACAGTGATCCCTCTCTATTTCACCGTTCGTTTATCACAGCCTCGGTGCATCGCGGATTTTTTCAAACATATTCATAAAAAAAAAGATAAAATGTCACAAAAAAATCCGCAAAAGGTCAGCAAAACAACAGTGAGTCACATAGAGCAACATATAGAGTACTACATGTATGTGTTTACTGTATTTCGTTATTTCTACACTAACCTAACCTAACTTATACATGTTTAAATATATTAGTTTATGGCATTAAGTAATTTTAATTACTACAAACATGCATGTATACCATTAAATTTGGCCTTATAAATATTATTTATATTCATACACATGTCCATATACCTATATGGGGGGGGGGGGTTCGCTACTTTCGTTTTCGGATTTTCGTTTATCGCGGGTGGTTTCGGTCCCCATTAACTGCGATAAACGAGGGATGACTGTATTATTATTTTCTTTTTTTTTTTTTTTACATCTGTTTCATGCTGTGACCCAGCTATCATCCCGTCACACTTAATTGCTGGGGCAATAGCAAAACTGGCTTTTGTTCGACTGACAATCATCGGGCTGGATGTCCTGCCTCTTGGACAAGTGGAAGCAGAGCCCGTAATTAGAAAGGTGAGTCAATAATGCCAATAATCGCATTTTTAAAGACACCCCCCTCCCCCCACACGCACACACATAGACACACCCGGCCAACACCTTCAAAAATCAATCACGTGCCGCATTTCATTTGGTAATGATATCACAAACACAAATTATGAACACCATGAAAACGGTCTAATTTAACCACACGAAACCCTCCCAAACAGACACCGACACGCAGACACATTCTTAAAGCCAGCACCCTAATAGATTCAAAAAACATTCATCACTTGTGAAGGCTGCAATACCTTATGGCTTTACAAGCTTTGTTAAAGCAAATCTTTCACTCTGGAATTACGTCCAGCCTTGTTGGCTGAGAACTTCAGTGTGGGAGTCGTTATGTTGTAAATGAGACGGAAGGGCATAGCAGCTTGCTCACAGAAACATTTGTAGAAGTGGGCAGATAACGCAAGATTTGCTTGGGTGTGTAAATTGATGGGTAGGCAAGCACTCCAGGCCCAACTATTTGTATACAAACATTACAACGTAAATTTTTCCCGAGGCGAATATGTCACCTTTAAATTAGATTTAGCACATTTTTTTGCATGGCTTCTTGTACCTCTGCCCCATGTCGTTCCTCCATGGATGATTCTGTTTCTCTAACAACCACCGCCTTGGTCACCTGCATGTCTGGATGCTGCTGCTTGGCCTCTTGGATTGCGATGGCCAGAGCCTGCCAGATCAAATCAGACATGACGTCTTGAAGAATCACAACACTGAGTTCAATGTTAACTTTGCTTGCGTGGAAGCACGCGCTTCACCTGTTCCTGGTCCACATCATCATCTCCTGTGATGATGATTCTCTTTTCAATCCTGGTCTCTGAGTAGCCCCCTTTTACAGTCTGCAGTGAGGTAGACAACATTTTTCACATGATATTATGCATTAAATGATGCGCTTTGTACATTTTCATTCTCTACCTTGGTAACCTGTGTGGTTGCCGATGTAACATTTTCGGTAACAAGGATAGGAGACCCAGTTGACTCTCTTCCAAGACTGCCCATATGCACCTGTGTGGGGGGGGAAAGCAATTGTACATGCTGTGTATCAGTGGTACCCATTAAGAAGATCGTTTGTCCTGACTATCTTGCGTGTCAACGTTTTTCCACTTCTAGTGTTACTTTTGGTCTACTCGTCCGATTTTATGATCGATATCAAGAAAATCCATTTTATCAATATTCATCTTATGCCGTGAGAAACTCGCAGAGCAATAATATGCACAGTAGATGCACTGCTGAGTGCAATAGTCATAGTAAGACCAAAATGTGAACAGCTGACTGAAAGACACATTTGCTGACTAATGTAGAGGGTTGGTGGGTCGGACTCCAAAGATTCCAAAATGTGACCACGAGCGAATAAAAAGTCACTTTTCAATTGGATTCCATGTATCCAATGTGGGAAACCACTGCACCCGCACAGTGTTTCAAAATCAAGTCAAATTTATATCGCCCTTAATCACAACAGTCTCAAGGAGATTCACAGGCCCATAGTTGACAAATATTTATGACATCCCCTGATCTTAAGACCACAATGAGGGCAAGGAATAACAACAACAACAAAAAAAAAAAGCATCTGGGGGGAAAAAACAAGAAACCTTGAGAAGTCGCCATACGTGGGGGGAATCACCCTTCCAGGATAACCGCAATGGATACCGAACGCATAATGCTGTGCTATACAAAGTATTCCTGTGAGAGCCCATTTAAGAAGATGAGAAACGGCTTTTTAAAAAGACTTGAGATTTTAAAAGTGGGGTTAGGTTGTCAAAGTAGGATTTTAAACAATGGTTAGGGTTTCAAAGTAGGGCTTGAAACTAGGGTTACAGTTTCAAATTATTCATTCATTCATTCATCTTCCGAACCGCTTCATCCTCACTAGGGTCGCGGGGGTGCTGGAGCCTATCCCAGCTGTCTTCGGGCAGTAGGCGGGGGACACCCCGAATTGGTAGCCAGCCAATCGCAGGGCACACAGAGACGAACAACCATGCACGCCCTCACTCACACCTAGGGACGATTTAGAGTGTCCCATTAACTTGCTATGCATGTTATTGGAATGTGGGAGGAAACCGGAGTACCCGGAGAAAACCCACGCAGGCCCGGGGAGAACATGCAAACTCCACACAGAGAGGCCGGAGCTGGAATTGAACCCGGTACCTCTGCGCTATGAAGTCGACATGCTAACCACTGGACTACCGGGCCGCCCAGTTTCAAATTAGGGTTCTTAAATATGGTTGGGTTTCAAATTAGGGTTTTAACCTAGGATATGTTTCAAATTAGGGTTAGAGTTTCAAAGTAGGATTTGAAACGTGGGTTAGGATTTCAAATTAGATTTTCAAACCAGGGCCGTGCAGAGGGTGGGGCCAAGGGGGTCATTATACACCTGAATAGGGATATCCATCCCCCCCAAAAAGTCCCCCTGCAAACCCCAGCAACCAGCAATCAGATGTCAAAATGCAATTTCATCATCATCACAATGGAAGAAAATGTTGACAATATGTTAAATGCAGTTTATGACTCCGTTTATGACTGGTAATGGATCTCACTGAGATGTTCAGGTGTGCCTGTTGGCTGGTGCAAGTGTTTCGATTTAGAAGGTAGTTTTAAACCACGGAGAGGACCCAGAGGTTAAGGTGGAGATGTGCGACTGTTCCTACTCACTGGAGACACACTCTGTCTTGAAGAGTAAGAGACTTCACTCAGGCCAGTCATACCGTGATCCTGCAACGATAAATTTCAGTTCAAGAAATGAGAAAAATGTTTCCCTCTCACGACTCGAACGTAAAAATCGATGGATTGCCGTAACACCTTCAATGAATGGCCTATTGTAAAACTGTTTTCATAATAGGGTGCACCGCATTATAAGGTGCATAGAATAGAAGCTACAATATGGGCTGCAGTTGCGTTATGCATCCACTAGATGGAGCTGCGCTAAAGTGAATACACTACAATTCTATTTATATAGAGCTTACACAACTGCTGCCGCAGTAACAAAGCGCTTAACAGACCATTTAAAATACTACGTCCAAGAAATCTGAATATTGATCCATATATAAGGCGCATCGGATTATAAAGCGCACGGTCGGCTTTTGAGAAGATTGAATGCTTTTAGGTGTGCCTTAGTGCGGGAAATACGGTATATTAGCAACCAACACCACCCGCATGGTTGCAAGAAAATGTGCAGCAAAATAGGGCAAGATACAAACGAGTCAAGGTGCAGTACAAAGTAACGGTTGGATCATGAAGATGAACAGACAAGTACAACTCATATAATAGAGAATACTGCATCACTCTCATCTGTTTGAATTGAAAACCATTGCAGACCCTGTCAAATATTTCATGATGCTTCCATCCATTTTCATTGCATCCCAGGAAGCCTAAAGGGTAAGAAGGCTTCAGGACCCAGGCAAACCATTATTAGGCAGTCCCAACCGACCTGATCTGTGAACTCCACTATGGTGGTTGTGACCTCGGACCCATTGGGCTGGGTCTCCGTCCTGACGTCCGTCTTCCTCACTGCCCCGATGACATCACTGGCTTCCCGACTCAAAGGTGTGGCGCTGGTGACCTGACTAGCTTCCTTGCGTGACTGCTCCCTGTCCACTGAAGATGACACCGGTACCGACCTCTTGGGCTTTTTAGGCACTACAGGCTTGGGAGGAAAACATGAGGCAAAATGCTGTCACTGAACACAAAAACAGACAACAGAACACACAAGCACAAATTACTGACGCCTCAATTGATGCAAATACCAGCTGGACCCTTTCATGTGCCCTGTAAACTGATAACATGACTGTCCACTGTAGTAACCGCTTTCCCTGAACAGGTTAATATAGCCATTTATTGTATTTTTGTAGAGGGAGAGAGAGAGAGAGAGAGAGATATGCAGGTAAGCTGGGGGCTGTTTCAGCTGACCTGGAGCAAGAGGTGGGGTAGGATTGGGCAATTTGGAGTCTTCAGGGAACTTAACATTCATGTTGTTGGGATGTGGGGAAACAATAAAGTACAGCAAATTTTGATACCATGAACCAAGGACCCCTGTAATTTTTTTTACAAACGGTCCGCAACCTACTTTTGGGTTCCCATCCATCAGTTGAGAACCACCGATTTAAAGTAGAAAGCAGTCCAAAAACAGGCTGACCAAATCTGAAAAAAAAGAAAGGAACAGATGCGATGTACCTGCACATCAGGCCGCTTAGGTTCCGTCCGAACTTCTTCAGTTTGGACGTTTTTAGCTGGAGGACTGCTGATGGCTTCTGTGGGTGCAAGAGGCGCCGACACCCAAGGAGGCGACTGCTCTAAGGGGCTTTGCTGCTGAAGGAAGTCGATCCCGAAGCGCAGCCCCCCGTCGGGCGACAAGTCCCGTTCACCCAGCTCGGACATGCCCCGCGAGAACTCCTCCATGCCTGTTTGCAGGTCTGTGAGGACGGTGAAGTCGACCTCGGCCTCCAAGCTGGAAGTGGAGCTGACGGTGATGCTGGAAGATTTGCGCTCGATGCCAAGGTGGGTTTCCTTCAAGTACGAGATCTCGTGGTCTTGATCGTCCTCGGACACTGAACCCAGACGTCTCTCCCAAGGCTCCCGCTACACAGAGATTCCATGTTATTGGCCCGTGATGCAGGTCAGAAAAACTAACCAGCCTAACTTCTGAAGTATAAAGTATTTCTGCGCTGAGGTAAAGATATTAGACACAGAGATATTGTGAAGAACCTTGTCAAGTTACTCTCAAGTAGAAGTATCACATGACTCGCAACCATTCTTGTGAGATTATACCATATCCCGATTGGATGATGACGAATGTAGCACGGGAATACAAATATCCAGCGAGAATTAGCATGCCATCGGTTGACCCACATTCTCTGCAGAAAATACTCTAGTGGAGCATCATTAGTCAGTAGCTGCGGCTACGGACGACCCCCGGCCACCAATTTGGCAACGGCGGAAATGAACCATGCTAAATGCCAATCAAGCTGCCTGAAAATCTGTTAGTGTACAATGTTCACCACTTCTCTTTCTCAGTTAGCATCAGAGAGCAGCTGCTGCAAAGACACCACCGAAAATGACCAAGTGTTGCATCCTCACACCACGTCACGTCAACACTTCTGGGCTTTTCGCGACGTTTAGCACGGTTTTCACCGTGAGCTTTTAGGCTCCTTGTGAGGAAATATAACAGGCACCGCGTTTGGTTTTGACTGTCGTTTATAGCAGGACACACCGATGAGCTCTCTCGTGAGATGAGAGCACAATCGCAGGTCTGCAGACGGGTGGACTCTTCCATCCGCATTCGCCCACTGTGCCACCCTTTTAATTTGTAAAATAAATTTTAAAAATTAAAAAAATTTAAAAACACATTTTGTGTCCAGTGACAGAAATTTGAGTCATGTTTGTGCAGTTTCATAGGAAGTGCAAAGTGAAAATGTAGACTGCGGCGTTAGCTTCTCCCACTATCAGCTAGCTGACTGGTTCACTTTCATATGCTTGTCAATTGTCATCAAACGGTAGCGCGTTTTATATTTTACATTTCGTGTGTGATTTCATTTCATGTTTCTGTGACAATGGTGAGACATGTGACATGCAGCGTTTGACTGTTTCTAACATAATACGGTAGCATTATTTAACTTCTGCTTATACACGTATGGCACTTCGTACAATCAGCAAATGTTTTATGATGGTGAGAGCTTTAACTCCACAAAGAGATTCCAAATTGAATTGAATGCCCCGGAACAGAACTTGAACGTAACACGGTCATAGAAATAGCATCCGGTATGATGCTCAGCGACGACTCACCGAGGAATCGCTGAGCGGCTCCTCGTGAATGGCAGGTGTTGGAGGGGTCTCCTACAAAAGAACGGGAAAAAAAAAAGCTGAAATTATGTGGCCACGAATGTATCAAAGCCTTAAATTCATTCATGACATTCTACCTAGTAGTACTAAACTAATGGGATTTCATTAGAAAAACAATCACAAACATTAGTTGTGACATTTTTAAAAAGTTTGCAATGCTCTCTGCTGAGTGTTTGTGGAATGCAGAAGTCGTCCATTGCTGTTTCTTGCTCAGGCTGGGGGGGTAAAAAAACACACACACAAGAAAATTCTTCACTGAAGCTATAGTCAGAAGCATGCTGCATTTCTCTTCAAAATGAACGGCAATGCCATGCACTGAACTGTTCCCCTTTTTGAAAAAAAAAAAATAATCATAATAATAACCATTTTCAGGGGAAAGGTATTCATTGGAAATGGGATGTATGAATGCCTAAACCCTGAATCATTTGGCAGCTCTGCGGCCTCTGACCGTGTCTAATTGATGTTTATTGATATGTCTAGTGTTGCTACAGAGATGCCAAGGCAGGACCTTGAGTTTCGCAGCCTCTCTCGGCCATTTACGAATAGTTTTCGACGACGGGATGAGGAAAAGGCCTTTGCGCTCCTTGCAACAGCAGCCACCTTTGTCATGTGAGGGATGTCGGAAGTATTAAGGTGGGACCTTAGCATAAAGGTCCGTGACATTCTGAAATGACCAAGCAGATGTCAAGCTTTGCAGAGGGGGCGGGGGGAGAAAAGCAAAAAGCTCGCTGCACCGTGGACAAGAATTAAGTTGTTCGATGGCTTTTGCTTTCTCAGTCACATGAGTTGTAAAAGGATGAGCGTGTGATTTTGGGTTTACTTTTGAGATGGCAAACACAAGATTTGCATGTCGTTGCGTCAAGCTCATGCAATGTTTGACTTCCCCATGATGGACAGGCGGGTTTTGGTGGGACGCGTGGGTGGTTTACCGCTTGCTTCCTCTTGGTGGCGTCTTGGTTGCTTCTGTAGTGAATGTGGCTGCAGTCAGTGTTGCCGTGGCGGTCTCGGGACCACTGCTTTTTCAGAGGGAGTGTTCGTGGTGGAACTGTTGGTAACCTAAATAGGAGCCTCTCTGCATTCACATCCACGTTATTTTGAGTATCTTCTGGTTTCTCGCCTCTTCTTGGCATTGCGTTTTCCGCATCGTTAAATTCTCTCAGGTCTTGTCGTTGTATTAGTCCAGCGCCGCGGTGGTTTTTTCCAGCTGCTGAGTTATCACTGACTCTTGGTGTGTCAGACTGCAGCCTATCGTTACCCTCCAGTCTTGTTTTCTCACCAGATTCACCTTCCGATCTTGTCGTTGCTGCATCCCCGACCGGACCCCGCCCAGACTGGCTATGAGAGTCCAGACAAAGTACGGAGTCTTTATTCAAAGATTTTTTGGATCGCTGTGGCTTGAGAGGAACGACTTTGGTGACTTCGGCATGTTCAGAGTTCAAAGTTTTGTTGAACTCTATCAGCAAATCTTCAGAGTTTAGACCTTCGCTTTCCTGTGTGTCTCTTGAGGCCCCTTTTCCTTTTGAGACCGAATCCAGAGTCTCCGAGGAGAAAGCAAAGTTTTTTGACAGCACTTGGGGTGTGTTCTGCTCGTATTGGCAAAGCTTAACATCTCTACTCTGTGTTCCGCTCCCTTGTTTTGCCTTTGGGGAACTGAATCCATTTTCATGAATGTAACTCCTCGCTAATACAGAATTATGACCATTGTTAGTTGCCAAAGGATCATCCAGCGGGCTTCTAACTTTGAGTCCCTTTGCTCTTAAATCAATTTGAGGTGATATCCCAGTCGGAGAGTTCCACGTTCCCCCATTTTCCTCAGCCCAAGGTGTGTCTGTAGCCAGATTAGAGTCACAATCCAGTGCTTGTCCATGAGCATCCTGCTTCTCAATCAAATTGGCTTCACCAGTCGCCTATGTTGACATAGAGTAAATAGTTAGCCTAGCGTAACACTCCGATGTTACCCCACTTTACGCTCAAAGAGATTTTTCAAGACTAGTCAGGGGGAAATGCAAATCACTACATTCCTCGGTCATATGTCAAGATCTGTTTTTCCCACTCGTATGTTCAGTCCCAGCAAGTCAAATTTGGAATGGTTGCACAAGACATTACAGGACACCTGGCCAAGCTAAATAGAACAGACAAAGAGACAATATCCAGGAATCAAATCACATTCTTACTGGTTTCCGCTCTGGGGTTCCTCCAGGAGGAGTAGCAGAGCAGGCACGTTTCTCCCTCTGGGTCATCTTGCTATTGGGCTGCCTCAAGGCCCTCTTCAACTCATTAATGCTGGCCTGGTGCTTCTGAAGAACATCTTCTGGCTTGTCCAAGAACTGCTGTTTACACAGTGGAAGTCAAGGCTGAGTTACAAATACCAAAGAGATACTTTCCAGATACGTTGTCTTCAAAAGAAAAAAAAGGCCCAAATTAAACAGGATCTCTTTATACTCTCCTTGGCAACAACTGTCTATCTCTCACATGCGGAATTACATAAGTCTCATTTATTTCGACTCTCTCATCGTAGCATAAACAAAACTGCAGTTTGGAAATGTGTGTTGCTATATTGGACAGTTGTAAAAATGCTTTTTGGCACGAATTTTATACAAATGGGAAGTCTCTTTCAAACAATGCCCCATTTCGAAGCAGCATGCATTTGTGGGTTGAGCAGCACAGCTGTGCATTGTGCCAATGTTGAATGGCACGCAACAGCGCTGCCTTAGCCAAACGCCTGAAGTTGTTGTCGCCGTTGACTGTTGTTTGATGTCCTTTGGAGGATTGTATCACTGAATTCTCATCAGTAACATACTGTAACATTTATAACGAGACATACTGGCAGTTGCACAATGTACAGTGGAACCTCAAGTTACGAAGGAGCCCGGATCAGCGCTTTGCTTCTTGCGCTATTTCACGGTCATTGGCTGTGTGCGTAACTCATTGTGTTCTGCTGTTTTTCTCATCCTAATTCGACCTCAGAGTGATTTAAGGTTACGCTTGGCTGTACAACTCCAAGAGAAAGCTGCCATGTGTCAGCTGGAAGTTCCACTTTTGCACACACGTTTCTTCCAAGTCCAAGTTCTCACGGCAGCCGCCTACACTTCTGATCTAATGTGGCACCAAAATCTTACTGTATGTACATTTACAATATTCGTTGTATCGGAGTGGCTCCTAAATTAAAAGAAAAAAACGAACTACAAAAAAGCTAAGCAGGTCAAGCAGCAATAACACACACGCACCTCTTCTAATCACAATTCTTACGGTCGCTGCCTTAACCTCATTAACGTAGCAAAAAAAAAAAGACAAGTATCTCTGTATCCATTTTTTTCTAACACCCCTATCCCAAAAAACTATTAGTATTTCCTCACAGTGAAGTATATTTTTATGTTGTACTGAATTAATTTTCAACCACACACTGACCAAAATCAGAAAAATAAAATCATAAAATATATATAAAGGTCTGGAACAGATGAATTGCATTTCCATTCATTTCAATGGGAAACTTTACCTCAACTTATGAACATTTTGAGTTACAAACGAGATCATGGAACCAATTAAGTTTGTAAATTGAGGAACCACAGTACTCTTTCAATGAACATTCCGGATCATGTTGATGAATCATACACAGCCAAAACAAACTAGTCATGTATATGAACCTCAAGCTGGTCACCAACCTGGTGGCACACCCACTCTCTACAATCAGACGTGCGATTTTTCAGCTTCATAGTGTACCAGAAGCTCAAAACAAGAGACAATAGCGACAACAAAATCAAGCAGCTTTATACATTGTACAGCGGAAAGTGTTTGTGAACGTGGCACACACTGAAGTCAAAACAAACATTTTTCATGTCGTGTTCGAGCAGGACAATAATTGATGGAAGTCAAAAGTAGACAAGATAGGCAAATACCTCCTGCTTGGGCCGAGCCGCGGCCAGATCCTTGTCCAACTGGGGAGCGAGCCAAGTGAGATGAGGCGTTTCAGGCAAAGCAGATGACGGTGTGATTTCATTTCATTAGTTTGGTTAATTTGCATGCAAGGATGTCAAAGCTGAAGCCAAAAAAAAAGGAAGACAAGCAGGCAAACACTCACACTGTCGTCAAACAATCATTTTCAAAATTGGCTGATTGAATATTAATATACTAATTTGATTTTGCAGACTTAACATGAGCAGCTAGGTCTACTTTCCCTAAAGACCGCGTAACAAACGATTATCTACGCGTGGGCTTTTAAATAAGCGTATCGTGTGTAGAGGGCTCCAATTAAAATGCATGTTGATGATCAAAAACGAGAATTTTCAATGCTTGGCTGTTGGAGAGCCGAGCGTCAAGCGATTAGATCACTTGCGGGTGAGGGGGAAACCGCTAAGCTAATCAGCAGTACTTGAGGACCATCTGTTTGTAATGTGTGCTCATAATAATTGTACCAAAAAAAAAATCAGTCCCTTTAATGGAAGTGAATGTGTGCACCTGTTCTTTACAGCAGTGATTCTCAAAGTTTGGTCTTCTGCAGTCATCTGTGAAAAAAAATCACTGCCTAAATGCAGATTAGTTGTACAGTATTTAATATTTTCATGTATTCTCTCAGAACTTTTATGAAGGGACATTTGTGTTTGACTTTTATGTGCAATACACTTGAATTAAATCATTATTTAAATTCTAGATAAATAGATCTTATTTTATTTATTTTAATAATTAGTATAGGCCGGGAGTATGGCAGTTTATTAAATGAATATATTATTGCCATTTAATCAATGAATCGCATTAAAAGAAAAGTTCTAATTTTCCTCTCTAACTTGAAAATCAAAATATTTGAAATTGACAGTGTTGAAAATGCACAATTAATTTTTAATTAGTTATGACTCAGGTACTGGCTTGGTCGGTAACAGCAATCAGAAAATTGGCAAAAACGCTGATCGATGTATTCTAAATTAAAAGTATGTTTTAGTTTTTTGGGTTTTTTTTTTTTGATTCACCACAAAAATAATCAGTCTACTTACATGTAAGTCAACAGAAATCTGAGATTTTTCACTGTTGCAAGGCTGAATTTCCGAGGATTTGTACAATTCTAAATTAAACAGTCTCTAAATGATTAACCAAGTTTCAAAAATAATTATTGATGAACTGAATAATTGGTTAGTTGTAAATGAGCATTTCTATATCAAAAGTACATCATTTTCTATTTTTTTTTTTACTTCTTTGAAATGGAAACTCGTTTACTTTTGATGAATCTGTAAGCCCTATTACGCAACTGCATTTTAATATCGCGCATGAATTTGGGACGTCTGAGAGCTAAGTCAAATTTAAGACCCGGTCCTGCAAAGCACTACTTGGGTGAGATTTCTTCCATGGATCGAATCATATTTACAGACATCATTGGAAGGGAACATAATTTATTTGCCGACAGTTTTATTTTTTCTTCTTCATTTTCTGTCCATTCATTCTGTTGACCGCTCACGGTGTCTGCATTGGAATGCTGCAAAATTGCCAGCTAAATAGAAAAAAAACATTCCTTTCAGGGAAAAAAAACTCTAAAAGGAGACAGGATGCAGACACGAGGTGCGGTACGAGACCAACAATGACCACAACCACGCGCACACACACAAGAGGTAACCAAAATACCTCTGGTTTCGAGTCTACAGGCGAGGCTGCTTCCTCGGCCTGCAGGACAAGACAACCCGGCGGGGAAGGGGGGTCAGAAAAGAGGAGAGGGGGTGGTTAGCCCGGGGGGGATGATGACATTAGAGCAGGGAGACGACAGAAACCTTTCAGAGGCGCTTAAATTAAAATAAGCAGATTTAGGAGCAAATGAAGTGTCTCTTAAATGCCTGGAGAGGAGCTTAAAAAAAACCCGGCAAGATTAGATGAAACGGTTGGGAAAATAGGGATGGTGAATACCGGCGTCCAATGCAAAGGAAGAGGATAAATGCTTTTATGGATTTGATCATTTTAGAATTTGGTTAAAGTCAAGGATGTGGTTCAGTACAAGACTGTGAGTCGTGTATCGAAAAAAAATGAATAAATCTGTTTTGATCAGCGGTCATTCATCAGTGTGAGAGAACTAATGTTAGCGTTTCCTTTTGACCCGTACCTTGAACTCCAAAGTCTTGCTGCATGTTGACATGCTCACACCGCGAATGTGCTCTGGACCTTGGTGCAGATCTAAGTCCTGGTCAGGGTCATAATGCTGGTCTTGGTCCTGGTCCGGATAGTGGTAGTGATCATGGTCTAGGTCCAGGCTGCCTTCTTGGTCCAGGTCTTCCCTGGACATGAACTGTGTTCGTTCACTTGAGCTTCTCTGGGACAACTGGTCCATACTGTTACC
>CAAKHF010022509.1:0-15312 GCA_901007745.1 Hippocampus kuda | reverse complement strand
CTTCAGTCATGATTTTTGTTTGATACTTTGGACTTTGTTGGTTTTGGATTTAGTTTTCTGTGTTTTATCAATACACTTCTTCAAATATACCCTGCTAATCTCTCCTGCCTGCTTTTTGGGGTCCACCACCACCTTGCAACGTGACACCAGGGAGGCGTCCTGGTAAATTGAGAGCTTTGCCTTTCGGCTCAGCTCATTCTTCACCACAACAGATTGATACAGAGTCCTTATCACAGCAGATCCGCCTGTCGATCTGACTCTCCATCCTACCTTCACTCGTGAACGAGCTACCAAGATACTCAAACTCCTCCAGTTGGAGCAGGGTCTCTCATCCCCGACCTCAAGGGGGCACTCCACCATTTTCTGACTGAGGATCATGGTCTCAGATTTGGAAGTGCTGAGTTTCACCCCAACTGCAAACTGCTCCAGTGGGAGGTGGAGATCATGGCTTGATGAAGCCATCTGCACCACATCGTCTGCAAAAAGCAAAGATGCAATACTGAGGCCACCAAAGCGGACCCCCTCAAACCCGCCTGTAGTAGGGTGTACGCCAGACATGGTCAAACTTCTTCTCTAAGTCCACAATGCAGACTTCTGCTGCTTCACCAGTCTTTCTTGGCTGGCCAGAGCTTTCCTCATTTTATCTGAGTCTGGAACAGGAATGTCGATTTATAGCTCTACGTGACATCATGGATCGACTGCCTGCCCTTAAGCGACTCCTGCAAGAGATTGCCGAAGAACTTCATGGTGAAAGATCTGTTGAGGCTCGAGGTCTGCTTGCACAGATAGATTTTGAATTCACAGTGCATCTTTTTATGCTTCATAAAGTGTTTGGAGAAACAAAACTTCTCTCTGATATGCTGCAGTCTTCAACACTTGACATTTCAAAAGCTGTAGATTTAGTTGAAGCGTTAGTTAAGACATTGAGTGATTTCAGGCAAGAGTCGTTTTTTGATAATGTGTGGGATGAAGTGTTGAATGTTTTTGGGCAGTGTAATCCAACACCACCAGCTGAAAAATGACCAAAAACGCTCAGCTCAAAACTCAGCCAGCACTGTGTACTTACCACTCTTGGGCAGAGAGAGCCAGAAAGAGATAAAGACTGGTTTTGTACAAACGTTTTCTACCCGGTCACTGATCTTATGCTCAGTGAGCTTGAAAAATGATTTTCAAGTAAAAACTGTGAAAACATGAATAGCATTCCAGCTCTAAATCCCCAAAAAGATACATTCCTCAAAGAGACAGATCTGTTTTCATTTGCAGAACTGTATGATTCAAATATTGATGACCTGGGACATGAACTACATCAGTTTAAAAGACTCTTGGAAAGAAAAAGCTAGGCTGGGATGCAGAGACCCTCTAGTACAATGCAGCTCGTACAGTTCATTGAACCATACAAATACATTTTTTTTTTAAGCTCTACAGACTCTGTAAAATAGCTGTCGCAATCCCACTGAACACTGCTACTTGCGAAAGGAGTTTTCGACATTAAAGGTGGTGAAAACATACCTCAGGTTCACCATGAATGAGGATATATTAAGCAACCTTGGGGTACCTAGCATTGAGTCGAGGAGGGCAAAAGCACTCAATCTTGACTCATTTGTTGATCGGTTTGCCAGAAATCACAAAAATCGCACGATGCAAGAATGGTAGGGCAGCTTAAGAATGTGATTATTATACAGGTTTTTTTTTCTCGTCACTGCAATGGTTTCAAAGTTTGATTAAATAAAAAGTCAAGTCGTATTTCGAATCTGTCTTTTTTGCCCTAGGTTAAATGTGCTGCTCTATCAAAATCCCTGGCCCCAGCCAGGCCCCCTCAGTGAAATTGATCTAGAACCGCCACTGCTAACAGAACACAGCAAAGGTGCTGAAAGAAGAACTGCCCAAGAAAGACAGTAAGATCTCCATAGATGAGGCACTTGAGACTGCCAAGGAAAGACTTACAGCATTGACGACTCGCCTGAAGAGGTACATGAGAGTGATAGAGGCCAGGAGAATAAACAGAATGTTCTCCAACAACCTACCTACGGTTGACTCTCAGTGGCAAGGTATCAAGATCGCAACAGATCCATGAAAGTCATGAAAGATTTACAAACAGAGCACAGCAACATCCCAGAACAAGGACCAATCATCATGACAGTGGCCAATATCCAAGCAAGAGTGTGAAAGGTGAAGAATCGGACAGCACCAGGGCCCGACTTGATCCATGCCTACTGAAAAAAAGACGCTGACTGCTCCCCATGAACGCCTGGCAGCACAAGTGAACCAGTTGCTTACATCAGGGACCCACCCGCAATGGCGAAACATAAGGTCAGACGATCCTCATCATGAAGGACCCCCAGAAGGAAGCAACTCCATTAAACTACCGATTTATAATCTACCTCAGCACCACATGGAAGCGCCTATCAGGCATCATAGCAGCCAAAATAAATTGGCATATGTATCAGTACACAAATTGAGCACAGAAAGCCATTGGTAATAACAGCAGGGGTTCCAGATACCAACTACTGGTCGATAGGACAATCACCCATGTCTGTAAAACAAGAAGCACCAACCTGTGCACTGCCTGGATTGACTCCAAGAAAGCCAATGACTCAGTGCCACACACATGGACACTGGAATGCTTGCACCTGTATGACATCAACAGAATTATAAGAACCTTCATCAAGAACTCAGTGAGGCTGTGGACTACAACTCTGTTCAGGGTGTACCCCGCCTGCTCCCCGAAGATGGCACTTTTGCTCCACTTCGGAATGCTCCCAGCAACAGTGGCAACATAACTGTGTCCTCTTCTGTCAATACTCAAGGTAGCTGTATTAGTGCCATTTCAACGTCGCTGTGTTAGTGCCGTTTATTGTAGAACCTGTTGTGTGTTGAGAGACAAAGTCTGACTGGCTCAGACGCTGACAGTTAGCTTCGCCTTTCACCGAGGCAGGGAATACTGAGTTCCCAGGTCACAGTTCGACTTGTGTGAATTGTATTTTTTATGATTATATTTATATTTCTGGATATTATTGTGTGATTAGCACAGAATTATCTAAGTGAATTTGCTGGTAAAAAAAATGGACCATCTTGAGTCCATAGTTCATTTCCCCTTGTAGGTTATGGAGAGCAAAAACTGCAACATAGACTTGGTCTGCGGTACCTCTGTTGGAAAACTCGTTCACGTTTAATCTGAATAAAATACCACAGATGGCTGAAGGCCACTGCCCTCGAAAGCAAAACAATTTTCAGCATCAGACATAAATGTTTTCTTTCCCTTATTAACAATGTAAATTGCTGCTTGGCAAAATCTGTGAATGCAATCAGCTACCCTAATTGTTGGGCCTTTATTCATAGTTGAGCTCCTACTGAACACAAAGTGACGCTGGAATCTCCTCACTAAACCTGTCATTACTCACCACCTTGAAAGCTGTATGAGCAGGCAATGCTTTTCTCAGTCGAGTACACATCTCCTGTCATTAGCCAATATCAGCTGGATGCATGACAATTTGATGCTCACAATTTACATTATATTCATTGAAAGCAGAAAGATTTGCTTCTGCTCTTGGAATGGCTGTTTCATGAAATGCAGGCAACATCAATTCCATTTTGTTTTCCTTTCATCTGAAATGCCCAGAGGCTGTCAGTTTATAAACAAAACAAAAAACAAAAAAAAAAACAAGATTATACCTGTATATTGTTAAATGGGCGGCCCGTCAGTTGAGGGGTTAGCGAGTCGACCTCACAGTGCAGAGGTCGTAGGTTCGATCCTGGCGCCGGCCTTCCTGTGTGGAGTTTGCATGTTCTCCCCGTGCCTGCGTGGGTTTTCTCCGGGTACTCCGGTTTCCTCCCACATTCCTAAAACATGTGTTGTAGGTTAAGTAATCACTCTAAATTGTCCCAAGGTGTGATTGTGAGTGTGGATGGTTGTTCGTCTCTGTGTGCCGTGTGATTGGCTGGCAATCAGTTCAGGGTGTGTCCCGCCTACTGCCCGAAGACAACTGCTAGGCTTCGGCCCGCCCCGTGACCCTTGAGAGGATAAGCGGATCAGAAAATGCGTGGATGGATATTATTAAATAACGGCATTTTGCTTTGCCTTCAAGAGAAACTGACAGGCAGGCAACAAGTGACCTAACTTCACATGCGCAGCCAAAATCCCATCTGTGAATCCGATCTACATATAGAATGGCTGATTGAAGAAAACTGCATTTTTTTCACAATATGATTGGAATTGTTTGGCTTGTTCAGAGTCAGTTCAGAGCAGGTTGGTCTCGTAAAATTCACCAACATTCGTCAAATTTGTCTAACCCTACTATGGCATGTACGATTTGCCGTTTCCTGTTTGTCAAAATTGGGTTCAGCTTTGTATCAAAATTTCCAACATTATTTTGTCATGTCCTGCATATTGCAGTTTCTCTCCATCTTTTTTTTTTTTTTTTGGTCATGAAGAGGCTTTTCACACACTTGATTTTCTTATTGTAATTACCGTTTGAAAAAAAAAAGATATTCTGATTGGGTGAGATGGGGTCTTATTCTGCCTTGCGAGATGATTGATGACTGAGTGGCTTCTCTCCCTCCGTCTGTGTGAATGTGTTTGCAAGAGGGGGCCACAGAGCCCGGGACACTTCTAAGTGAGGAAATTGTTAAGAAAACAGTCATTTGGCAACGATAATCTCCCATGTGCAACCAGAAACATTGGGCTCAGTTCATTTTCCCTATTTTGAGCACAGAAATGTTGCTTTGAATGGGGAACAATTGTGGCTAGTTGTCAGCCATCCACAAAAATGACAACGGTTCAATATTCGGCGAAAGCATAAGCTTTTCAACAGAGTTAAAGGGAACATTTAGTGTGTGTGTGTGTGTGTGTGTGTGTGTGTGTGTGTGTGTGTGTGTGTGTGTGTGTGTGTGTGTGTGCGTGTGCGTGCGTGTGTGATGGGTCAGAAGTAAACCAAATTGGGTAAAAAAAATTGACTGACCTGAGCAAACCCCCCAAAAAGTCAGGTTGGTTTATAAAAAAAAAATAAAAAAAATTGGTTTGAGTTGACCCAAGTAGCAGTCCGTCCATTTTGGATCCACATTGTTATCTTTTTTTGACCCAACTGTTTTTCAAGCGGTGTCACAGTGAATGACTGGTTAGCACGTTTGCCTCGCAGTGCAGAGGCGCAGGGTTCGATTCAGGCTTCCTGTGTGGGGTTAGCATGTTCTCCCCGTGCCTGCGTGGGTTTTCTCCGGGTGCTCCGGTTTCCTCCCACATTCCAAAAACATCCATGGCAGGCTGATTGAACACTCCAAATTGTCCCTAGGTGTGAGTGTGAGTGCGGATGCTTGTTCGTCGCTGTGTGCCCTGCCATTGGCTGGCAACCGGTTCAGGGTGTCCCCTCCCCTACTGCCCGAAGACAGCTGGGATAGGCTCCGGCACGCCCCGCGACCCTCGTGAGGATGAAGCAATTTAGAATGATGATTTCACAAATACACTCACTCACTCCGAAGCCGTTCTCACAGACACACACAACTAAAACACGACTGAAATGCTGTCTCGCCCCAGTGAAACGCTCTTACGAGCACGCCTGCAACGCTATCGCAGTTACAACTGACAGGCACTTCTGAGTCCTCAGTCCACTCATGTTTTAATGATGCCTTAAGTTCAATCTCATTCAAAAAAAAAAAAAAAAAAATCTAAAAAGACAAGCACACTCGTGGCAAGGCGCTCGACTTGTTATACGACTCCGTAAAGAGCCCCGAGGCCTGTTGGGAGGTTTGGAACTGGAAAAAAATGATGCTGTTGTGTGGTACAAAGGGGTGTGCACAATTGCACACTTGCACGCACGCCGCCTAACCTAATTTGATTTTACCCTGTTAACATAATTAATGCTTCTTTGTTGGAAAGACGCTCAGACGACTTTTGACATGGTTCCGCTCGACTAAAAATAGCATCGAGCGTTACGGCGCCTTCAATGTGCATGGGGTAAATAGCTAAGAATACGAAGAAGAAATCGTAATAAGCAATAAACGCGCATGAGATCAGTTTTGGAGAACATGACACCCCAGTGGCGGTGGCGCCAAAGGCGAGGACGACTAATTCTGTTCAGAGGTGTCCAAAAAAAGAACGTGCCTTCAATACAGTTTGTTTTCACGCGGTTTAAAAATCATGGTGGCACTGCTTCTCCTTGGCTTTTTTGCACCAGCCTTCGTTGACTAAAAATGCCTTCAAAAAGCAAAAAGAAAACACTTTTTTGCCTCATGTGTACATCGCGTGTTGAGATCAAATTCTGACCATGTTGTTTTTTCCATGCAGATATAAATCCTTCATTTTTTAAAATTTTTTTGTTAACAGTTCCTTAATCAATCTGTTTTGCTGACTTGCGTCTTGTCATTCATGCCCCTTGTAAATTTGTGGGGCATCAAAAATGTGTAAATCAAAGACAACAGAGATATACCGTCGAAGCTTTTATGGCTTCCACGACTGTCTCATCAATCTTTTTTCTTTCCAACAAGAACCATCTGCGAATCAGTGAACGCCCAACTCTGAATCGTCCGTCACCATGGTGACTCTCCTCTGCTTCACCGCCGGTCTTGGATGGCGTGTGTTTTGTTTTTGGAGCGTCTCGGTCTGTCGAGAGGCTATGGCTACGCTCGTCATAACACATGGCACTTGGGCCAGTGTGTTCGCGGAAAGAGAAAAACGGCTCAGTCAGAGGAAATATGCACTGGCCAGCCGCTTCATTAGGTACGCCAACAAATGTCCATCCTAATCCATTCAACCCAAGTGTCTTGGATCCGGTAAATGGTCCATAAAGTTCTTGGGGAGAAAAAAATCTGATTAAACCACCAGTAAGCCTTTTCCACAAAAAAATAAAAAATTTAAAAAAAGGGGGGAATGGCTCCCCCATAACATGAAAAAAAAATCAGAAAAATATATTGAAAATGATATTGAAATACAAATGTGTCATTTGGTGAGTTGAGGAAGGGGCATTCTGCTCCTAGTAAAATAAAAAACGCTGATGTCTATACACATCCCATCTAAAGCTAACATTGCTGATGCTTTATGGGCCACATGCACACTAAAAACACTCTCAGCTAATCGCTTGTCCCGCTTGTTTGGATCTGTTTGTTGTCTCTTTCACGTGGCATTTCGCTCTCATCTGTGAGCAAGATGTCCACATACCACACAAGCTGCAGAACATGTGCAATGAAACATTTCTGGTTCCTCGGCACCGAAACGACATAAAACTTTAACACATGGTTCAAACTACTGGTCATACAGAAAATTCTGTAATGTGCATGCCAGGCCAGTAGCAGGCAATGTTTTCCTTTTACGATTATGATTATTTAGGATGTTTTTTGGGGGGGCGGGGGGGGTGTACTTATCCACTTTGAGATCTGCTTCCAAAAACCTTAATGTTGGTCTCATAGCCTTTCCTGGCCTTACATGACAACAATGACGTTGGGAGGCTAAAATAATGCTAACCTGTTTAAAAGGGTAGCATTAGAGCAAGTGGCAAAATGGTCGCCGCCTGAGATGTTCCTAAACGGGTGGACTTTACTGCTTAACTCACAAATGCAAAATGAATCAGAATGCCGTGATTTTTGTCTTCGTTTACGTCCCCTTTAATCGATTAATCGACTAAACTATTTGATTATCAAATTAATCAGCAACTATTTCAATAATCAAGTCATCGTTTTCTCACACTTCTGTCCATGAAAGCAGACTGATTTATCTTTTGTGATGAATCAAAATTAGACAAACATCTGTTTTTACTGTGGGAAAACAATGACTGAACCAATGACAGAATACGTTTCAAAAAGGTGAAAATGTTGGTGAGTCCATCAATCAATGCATCTTGTGTGATCATGCTAAATTGTTGTTTACTTGTTTGTTTTTTTAATCATTAAACAATATCAAACATCCTTCAATCGTTTTTAATCAACAGTAATTGGGGAAAAATAGCTTTGTTCATGAAAGTGGGTTTTTTTTTCAATGAATCAATGGAATAATCGATAAAGTCATCAATAGTGACAGCCCTAATGCATATTGTCTTTTGTAGTTCTGTGAACGCAAACTGTTTTGACAACATTGTCGTCTGTATGTGAAACTTCAAAAACAATTGTTTGTTGATGTGTAAACATGCTTTATCGCCCAAACTTGATTTGTTGAGCGATTGTCTCACGATTTGAACATTACCATCAGTTTGTAGAAGGCCCACGCAAGATGCAGATGCTTTTCAATACATCCAAAACTTCTTGAAGCAAAGAGCAGCTGTGGCAATGTCACGACGCTTTTTTTTTTGTTGTGGTGACTGGATGATGTGATTATGATTCATCCGTCTCCCTGCATGCTTTCAGTCTCTCGTCCGCTTTGCTATTTTGTTCTTCATGTGGTCTGTTGATGTGGACCACTCGAGCCCACCTCCTTCTTCTCCAAACGGTGACTTTTCACCTCCTAATCCCCAGACGGCCCGCAGCGAAGCATGCGACACTGACAACGTTGTGCGTATGCTTTTCTACACATGGTGTTGCCGCAGTATTATGTCTACTGTGCATTTTCTCGGCTTTGTAATCCTTGTACGGACGGCGGGCTTTGACAAAGATTCTGAAACTGGGGTCCACAAACTGTGTTCGGGTGGGGTGGTGGGGGGGGTCCACAAAACAATTTGCAAGCAGTTCTGTCATATCATTTCCAAAAGATTTTTGGGAACCTACCTGTCGATTAACCAATTATCCCTCTCTATCTTAGTTTTGGGCAATTCAAAAGCCGTGACGTGATTGTTTTTTTTTTGGGGTGGGGAGGGGTCATGATTCGGTTTGGGACCAACAGGTGGCACTGTAGGGCTCCCCCTGCAGCTGCACACCTGTTGGTCGTTAGGTAATTAGTGGCTATAAAAGGACTCCCGTCATTGTTTGTGGCTGTTTGTATGCTACTGTCATGTTTGTTTCAGTCAGGTTTTGGTCATTGTTTAATTGTTGTGTTTTATCTTCAGTCATGTGCTTTGTTTGATACTTTGGACTTTGTTTTGGATTTAGTTTTCTGAGGTTTAATACAATCTTTCAAGTACACCCGGCTCCTTCCTCCTGCCTGCTTTTTAGGGTCCACCACCACCTTGCTACGTGACATGGGGTAAGACTCCTTAAATGTCTAAATGTTGATAATACAGTGGTACCTCTACTTAGAAAATTAATTGGTTGTGGAACAAATTCCTTAACTAGACAATTTTGTAAGTCGAGACGCGTTTTCCATGTAAATGACCTAATTCGTTACAAGTACCCCCCAAAAAAAAAAATTGACATAAATGTTTTCTTAAGCATAAAAATGGATCAAAATATGTAACAAATACATGTTACAATTAGATAAACAAATAGGTAAATCCTAATGGCATTTGGGCGTAGTTAGGTTTCATGCCGTTGTGATTATGAGAGCAGGTGGAAAAAAAAAATTTAATTCTCCCCCCGGGCACCAAAACGTTTGAGAACCCTTGGCCTCTGGGCTGAGAAAAGGCCGAGGTTGTGACCCATCAACACCTGCAAGGCACAACAGGTGTTGAGAGGAGCAGCTTCTACGACAGCAGTGTAAATTACACAGACACGCGTGTCACGCTTTCGAAACTGAGGTGGCGGGATAACTGAGCAAACGTCGCCTCAGGTGAGAGAGGCTCTGTGCTTTTGTCTCCGTCCCTACTCTGTTTTCATACATCCCTTCGACAACACTTTTACATGTTTATGGGTAAATGCAAGTTTTGTTCATATCTGACTGGAGGGACAACTTGGAAAATCTGAAGTCGTTTGCAGTATAAAGCATTTAGTAAAGTTCACATGCTTGGGGGGGGGGGTAATACAGAAACAATGTTGTGGTAACCTTGAGGTGGCACTACAGCTAACATTCGAGTAGGTAGGTGGTAGGTATGCATGGTATGCAGGTAGCTTAAATGCTCATGATGGGGCTACAAAAACATCAGTGGAAAGTCAAAGTAGGTAGGAAGATAGCTCGGTGGGCTTAGTAAGTCCTCTAGGTCAGCGGTCCCCAACCTTTTTTTCCCCACAGACCAGTTTAATGTCAGACAATATTTTCAGGGACCGACCTTTAATGTGTGGCAGATAAATACAACAAAATAATATGATATGACCACGGGTGTCAAATTCATTTCGAATGGTGGGCCACATACGGCCTCGGTTGTTATCAAGTGAGCCGGACCATTAAAATGATACCATCCTTTGCTATAAATAACCAAAATATGTCTTTCCTTTGTTTTGGTCTAAAGCACAAGAACATGAGGAAAATGTTGAAATTGAATGAACATATCTTTTACAAAACATTTCATGAAGCACCTTACATTTCCTTCGACAAATGTGCAATTTACTTTTATCATTCACATGTATGCATTGCAACTGATCCCACTGATTGTACAAACTTTAACAAGTAATTGGTATTGAAAAATATAGTAATGCACTTTAAGATTAAACGAGATTTATAAAGAAAGGAAGTTTTAAGCCATTTCCACGTGCATATCAAATCTAAATGGAATTCCTCCCTACACCATACAAACTAAGAGTGCTATTAAATGTGTAAATGTGAGAGTGCTATTGATAGTGTCTGCTGTGTTAGGTCTGTGATGGACTGAGGCTGCTGTTGTCTTCTTCTCTGATCAAAACAATGTTGTTTTCTAGTCCGATCAAAACGGTGTGTCCCCTAGCGGATACTCCATGAATTGCACTTTTTTAAAAATATTAACTCCGAGTCTTTTATGCATGTTTTCACTTTTAAATTATCCCGCGGGCCTAATTGAACCTCTTTGCGGGCCAGTTCTGGCTCGCGGGCCGTATGTTTGACACCACTGCTTTTGCCAGATGTAAGAGATCCGGTAATTTTTCAAAATAAAACATCTTTCACATTCCGAAATGAATAAAACGGAAGTAATGCAAGTTATTTATTCTTTGTGGACCGGTACCAAATGACCCGCGGACCGGTATCGGTCCACGGCCCGGGAGTTGGGGACCACTGGGGACCGGTGCAAAGGAAGGAATGTTGGTATGCGAGTCGGGAGGTATGCAGCGAGGTAGATATGGTAGTACATATACTGTAAGTGGCTAGTTTGTAGCTAACACTACGATGCTAAGTCTTTTTTTTTTTTTTTTAACGTGAGGCTAAAAAAAGAAAAAACGAACCACTGAGCAGGAGACAAACTGCTGACATCAGCGTCATAATAATGTCACCAGAGCTCAGATCCGCACCTCTGTATGCTGGTGTCTCCTGGTACCGCTGCGGAATGTTCGCGGCGAGCGCTTTTTTTTTTTTTTCTACAAATGTCATGCTCTTTACCTTCTTACTGAAGCGCTGTGTTTATACAACGCGCCGAGGGGATGGGGGGGAGGGACTTGGAGACACACTTCATGGCTTACAAAAAGAGTAGCGAGCCCTAAAGGCTCCCTGGGGGTGGGGGTGGTGGTGGTGGTGGTGGGGGTGGTGGGGGGGGTGGGGTGGGGGGGACTTCTAAGGGAAGAGAAGTTCCCCTCTGGTGAGCGTGCCGAGGCGCGGGTTCATCCATGTAGTTTTGCTTCTAGAATTCCTCAGGTGTCAAGATGACTTGTAAAAAGTTCAACGTGAGCTTGTCACTGAAACCTGAAACCATATTAGGCACACAGAAAAGGATGTGTACTACATTACCATCAATTCTACAAAAAAAAAAAAAAAGTTGTAAATTTGAACTGTTATGAGGATAAATTCGGGACGCAAAAAAATGGCATGTTTTGGGGCCTAAAACATGAATTTAACCTTTTCAGGGACAACGGTTACTACAGTGGACAGCTTCTAATGTTATCAGGTCACCGGTTGTCATTATTGGTGCATGAAAGGGTGAAGTTGGAACAACTTAAAATATAAATGATTGATGTTCATGGCAACAATGTGAGTTAGCATCGCAAAGAAAGCAAGTTATTTTCTCCCAAACAATTTGCTGCGTTGACTTTACTCATATCGTGAAGTTGAGGAACAATACAAGGGACACTTCGTTCTGTCAACTCTTATTTCTTCGTTGGAAAATGTGGGGAAGCCAATTTTCTCATTCATAAAACTTAAAATATTTTGTGGATGCCCTGTGTTTGGCTGGCAACCGGTTCAGGGTGTCCTCCGCCGCCTGCCCGAAGACCGCTGGGCTCTAGCACCCTCCGCGACCCTTGTGAGGATGAACGGATTAGAAAGTGGATAAATGCATGGATTTTTTTGTTACATTGCCCAACTTCAAGTTTGCTCATTCATTGAGTCGAAATTAGTTCATTCTTTTTCTTTTTGTGAGAATTAAGTTTGATAAAAAAAAAAATCTCATTAAAACAAATACAAGCTTAATAGTATGACAGAAAAATTGTAATGTTAGTAGTTGTACTTTTACAAAATAACAAACCAAAACAAAAAACGTTAGGATAATAATGATTAAACACAGCCTTGTCCAACTGAAGCATTTTGCAAGCCACAATATTTGAGCCAAAACCATCAAAGAGCCTTGGGGGGGTTCAACCCCAATGTTCCATGCATAAACCAGAGCAAATTAATACATCTTAAGAAATAAAAATAAAAGAATCACCCAGACATGGTGAAAACGGGCAGCCTGCAGGAAATGCCAAAGTCATAATGATCGAAGTAGCACCAAATGAATTTTTTTTTTTTTTTTTTTGCCTCGCGAGTGAGTGGGACCAGTGGAATGTAGACAAATGGATCATGTTGGAGCTGATTGTCTCAGTATGCTGGAGTGGAGGGACACGCCACTCGAGTGCAGTGCAGTTTAACGTACAAGAGTGAAACGCGCTGAAAACTCCTATATTTTGTTGTTCTACTTCTTCCTTTCATAACTTTGCTGCTGTGAATTGGGAATTTCTCCATTGCGAGACTAATAAAGGTTTTCTTATCTTAAAACAAATGAGTACGATTCGACCACATTCCACATTTGGGACGGATACGTTTGGCCCCTGCAGGCTCGCCTTTGCCACTGAACTCCAGTTGCCCCGTATCAAAGAAAGAATCCCATTAATTTCAAAGCCAAAAAAAAAAAGATGCTGATTGAAGCGGGTCGGAGTTTACCGCGCTGTCAAAAGAGCACCTTTTTTTAGTTTTTTTTTTTCCATTCCGATCCTATGCAGTTGATATCAAGTTTACATCCCCCTGTTTGAATGTCAGATGTTTGTGATTTAAAAAAAAAAAATGAGAACAAGATAAATCATTTCAAAAGATTTTTCACCAATGAACGTGACCTATAGCAGCTCAACTGAGAATGTATTTTTGAAAATAAATAATGGAGTTGAACAACTGTGCACTCCCTCCTATAACTGGGAAGGTGGTTGTGTTCTGAATCAAGCAGTCACATTCAAAAACCACTCATGCGCACAATATTACTTTTTGGGTTTTTTTTGTATATCTATATATTTTTTTGCTTGTACACACACTACCGAAACACTGTCTCACTCACTACTGGAAATGCTTTCGCTTTCATACAGTATTGAAATGGTAGCACCCACAGCTGTTTGGGGTTTTTTTTCCCCCCTCGCACACACACAACTGGAAGGCTCCCACAAACATTACCAAAACTCTCAAGGTGCCGGCCCTCGCATCTTCCATCTCCATGGAACACCCCCCCCCCCCCCGCGCGCCCCTCACCACCACCCCTCCAAAATAAAAACTTAATTAAATTGCTGAGGCAGCGAGTCAGGAATGTTTGCTTTCCTCTCTCTCTGTCTGCCTGTGCCTAACTGCCTGACTTCTTTGCATTTTTCAGCCTTCTGATTCTTCTTCTTCTTCTGAGATCCTTGTCATAATAAGAAGCCGATCGGTTTTGGTGAAATGGAAGCCCATTCCTTAAGGTTCTGCTTCCTGGCATGACTTTGATGATGTTTGAGAGTCCATGATCCTTGTTAGCCTGTCAGCCAATCATCAAGGTCCTTTTCTGGTACTGTCTATCAATTTAGAAGTTTTCAACGTGGTCAGCCATATTCTGTAGTTGCTTAGAAAACATGATTGCTAACTGAATAACCGTATTGCTTTGAATGCTGTCCAAGAAGTTGACTGTGCCTTTATTTTTTATTTTTTGTCGGACCAGGAATCCAAATGACTTTGAATTATATCCAAGTAACCATACAGGTTTGGAATGAGAATCAGCCAAGAGGTCATACCAATTACTCATTCCAAATCTTTGTGATCTTTTTTTTTTTTTTTTTTTTTGCTGTCTTTTTGTGGTGGAGGATTTGCTTTGATACACCCGATCTAGAACCTGACTGCTTTTAAACATCCGATTTTATTTTTATTTTATCATCTTTGTTCCTGTAGTTTTAACAGTTTATTATTGTTTGAAATCAGCCCAAGAACCCTGCTGCTTTTTGAGGGATGGCCAATCAAAATATTGCAATTTTCAAACCTCATGATTAAAAAAGAAACAACAAAACACTGATAAACAATCAATATTTGTAATATATGAAAAAAAAAATTATTTTAAAAAATCATACGGCTCCAGATACATTTTTCGTAGCTATATGCTCTCCTTCTAAAAATCTATTAATGATTGTTGTTGTGCCTGTCTGAGCACTCTTTTGATTTTGAATGTTTCTTCCTTGTTGTCAGGTAGCCAAACCCAAAATGAAAGTTATGTAGAAAGCACATAGCAAACAGGCTGAGCCTCTCACAAATGTGGACAAACTCTGTGTGTGTGTGTGTGTGTGTGTGTGTGTGTGTGTGTGTGTGTGTGTGTGTGTGTGTGTGTGTGTGTGTGTGTGTGTGTGTGTGTGAGAGAGAGAGTGAGAGATGAAAAAGTTTCAGTAGTGTATGTAAGCCTAAAAAACTCAGGCGTGCACGAGTGTTTCAGTTGTGTGCCAGTATGGAACATCATATCAGTGGTGTTATATTTGCAAAAAAATAAAATAAAAATAGCCTCGTGCGTATGGGCGCATTTCGGTAGTGCGTTTGTTTCATTGTGAAGTGAGAGCGTTTCAATTGTGTCTGAGCGAATTTCAGTCATGCGAGTGATAGTTTTAGAAGGTGGGTACTTTCAGAGAGCAGTTCAGTAATGCGAGTGCCCGTAAGAGGTGAACCCTGGCCACGTCCCACACAATCTCTCACTCAGGCTAATCGTGTTTCATTTCCACGCACGACGACACATGTGTGAATGGTTCGTGGGTGTGAAACGCGAGATGTCACTTACCCTTTACGACGCGGTTCTTTAAAAAAAAAAAAAATCAAATCAAATCCAAGCGGGATATATGTTCGGGTCCAAACTATGTATCCGAACTTTGTGCATAAACACAACCGCGGTGAGCGTCCGTTCACGCGGAAAGTCTCCACGACGAGCCGGCCCCGTGTCT
>CAAKHF010022504.1:0-11126 GCA_901007745.1 Hippocampus kuda | reverse complement strand
TCTATGTATGCCCTGCGATTGGCTGGCAACCAGTTCAGGGTGTTCCCTGCCTACTGTCTGAAGAAAGCTAGGACAGCATGCCTGCAGCCCTCATTTGGATAAAGCTGTTCAGATCATGAAAGCATGGATGTTGTGAAAGAGAATTTTGATGGGTTGGCAGCTCTGCTGTCCACTTTTCTTCGAGTCGTGAAGTTGGAACACAACATTTTTGTTCAATCTAGCACTCCTACTGATGTCAAATCATCATAATAGGAACTTCTCCAAAAACAAAAGTGGGAGTAAAAAAATTGCAGTCACAGTCAAAAATTGCAGCCACAGCAGTGCACTCTGAGTAACACGGTAACAAGCTGTGTAGTGGATGTATTCTTCCCTGTAGTTCATGTTTGTCGCACTGTCCTCACATCAGTGTGTGGGCCAGAACACCACTTGAGGCCAGACTTAGAGGAAGGACGGTCATAAATTCTCTGAGGAAGATCTGTGGGGTTTTCACCCGTATTCTATTTCTTAAAAAAAACAATTTATTCATGTGTGTATGTGTTGTTTGCTACAAGAGATAGAAATAACAATTACAAACTAGTAAGTGAACCCAAATATATAATAAAGCATGGCCCAAATACACAATTTTGCGTTGCAATTTGTGAGTCAAAATGAGCATTTTGATCCCCAAAACACTTGAATGGCAATATATAAATAAATAAAATATGCATGTTTTGGAATGTGAGAGGAAACCATAATACTTGGAGAAAACCCACGCAGGGATGGGAAGAACATGCAAACTACACACAGGAAGGCCGCAGCCGTAATCGAACCTTGCAGCATATTTGCACGGTGAGGCGGATATGCTAATCTGTCGACCACTGTGCCGCCCAAATAACACACACACACACACACACACACACACACACACACACACACACACACACACACACGCAATAAATAAAACAGCATGAGAGTCTGTTGATTGAGATGAAGTGCTAGGGGAAAATGCCTACACAATTCTATACACTTCCCAGGTGTCCTTATAACATGTCTGTGGTTATGCTTTGATCAAAATACCCTGAGGGTCAAGAATAAGAGACATACTTGGACACATCTTCAACCATAAACCATCACACAGGCCCAGTAACTTTAAGAAGCAATCAAGTGAGTGCTGAAATTCAGAAGCTCAGACACATGAGAATGCATTACCAGTCAAATGTACTGAATTGATGGCAATGCAGACCAATTTGTGAAAAAAAGCGCATCAAATTCACCCATCCATCCATTTTTTAATCTGCTTATCCTCACGAGTGCCGCGGGCATGCTGTATCCTCTCCCATCCGTCATTGGGCAGTAGTCAGGGAACACCCTGAACGGGTTGCAGGGCACACATAGACGAAGAACCATTCACATTCACAGAGACACCTTGAGACCATTAGAGTGTTCCATTAACCTGCCACGCATGTTTTTTTGAATGTGGGAGGAAATGCACCCAGAGAAAACCCACGCAGACACGCGGACAACATGCAAACTTCACACAGGAAGGCCGGAGCCGTAATTGAACCCTGCACCTTTTCCCCGTGCGGCCGACATGCTAACCAGTGGACCACCGTGGCGCACGCATTAAATTATTAATTGAAAAGTATGAAACTCATGTTGAAAATATTGTTTATCAATATTAATTGAATATTCTTTGGCGGGAGGATTTTTTTTTTTTATGCCATGTACACAGACTTTAGTGACACTATGTAGTAATCAGAGGTGCTGTCGTTACAAACCTCCTGCGGCTCATAATATGAAATACTAACAATGTACCAATGCAAGACAAATCACCTTTTTTGGGTCCCCAGTACAGGATTGGTTGAGGTGGGCAGGAACAACAACAGTGGCGCTTGGGGGCCATTCTGTGGACTTGACAGAGCTGATCAGGAAGACAGCCAGAAGTCAAACAAATGGCACTTGCCAAGGCCATTCTGCAGGATTCTAGGTGAAAGATCCAGGAGCTGCTCAGGGGGACAGCCTGGATGTCATGCCCAAGAAGCTTGCCAGGACCCATTGGCCTAATGGAGTCAACAAACAGAAAGGCTCAGCTTTAGGTCAAATACAAGATGCTAACGCGTCTACTTGACCGCCCATTTTTTTTAACGTAATATGCAGCACGAGGGAATAAAACGGCACCTTCTGTATGGTTTGTCAAAGGAGCAACTGTATATTTTAGATTCTTTTTTAATATTGTATTATTATTTTCATGATTTTCTTATCATTGATGTACAGGACTCCCTTCCTGCAGTAGTTGTGCAGTGCTATATCGAGTTTTAACTTTATTTTTTATTTGACATTCAAAATTAAGAAAGACATTTTCATTCAAAAAACACAAACAAAAAAACCTGAACACAAATTCACTCAAACTCACGCCTGAAAAGTCATGATCATTCACTGCTAAAGCAAATCACCATTCCTTCACAGCACCCACGACTCTGTGCCAATGCTTTCCTTCAGCCAGCCGAACAGCGGGATCAGCCGACATGGTCTACATCTCGACCCATGTCTCTAATATTGTCGAGAAAACTCGGATTAAGTCCATAAATCCACCATACCCATTGTTATCTGTGCAGCCTGGGCGCCATGTCCTCCCTTTGAAATATGTTCAAGTGATTTCACTGAGTGGCGACACGATGTTTGACTGGTTACCACGTCTGCCTCACAGTGCAAAGGTGCAGGGTTCGATTGCGGCTCTGGCCTTCCTCTGTGGAGTTTACATGTTCGCCCCATTTCTAGGGGGATTTTCCCCAGGTTCCCTCCCACATTCTAAAAATATGCAGGGTAGGTAAATTGATCACTCGAAATTGTCCTTAGGTATGGTTGTGAGTGTAAATGGTTGTCGGTCTATGTGCGCCCTGCGATTGGCTGGCAACTAGGGCTAAGTTTATTTGGGGTAAATGGGTGACGACAACACATGAAATAAAATTCAGCTGGGGAGGAAAACACCTACCTGTGGTCTTCAGTGTTTTTGTGTTTTGGAAAATAGTCCCCCAGCGACCCTGGTCAACTACCCTTTCATGAAAGTGTTCAATTATCCTTCTTTTTCACACACTTTACAGTAAAAAACCCCATGTTGTTGTCCTCAAAGTGGTGAAGGCAGGGGAATTTACAAAAACAAATTTGGACTTGATGTGACGACTCATTTCCCGATTAAAAATTGAGTTGTAACAGTGCTCTACTTAATCTACATAATAAATATTGAATATACATAAACTACTTCTCTACTAATACCTCTAATAATAAATAACAGCAATAATAGTAATAATAGTAAGGAGAAGCAGGAGAAGAAAGATAAAGTTATATTGTCTAATATTCTTTTCTAATTAAAAAAAAATACTTCTTTAAAAAAAGAATTCCTGCACCAACAAATTTCTCTGTCTGCGTCTTGAACCAAACTTTCACTGTCCTCATGTTGGCTGTCTGCTGTTGCATCTATGGGTTGTCTCAATGTGGGTTTTCTTTAACCTCGATTTTTCCACATAAGGCAACAGATTCTCATTTACAATGCCAATCTGGCAAATCGAAATATGTAAACTGTACCTTGTGATATAGGTTATGGTCATAATGCAGGTCAATTCTGATTTTTTTGCCCAATGTGTCATGTGTCTGACCTAGTCCTCTTTCATATGTGGGTATAAATAGGATATGCATCCATCCTTTGCGACTGCAGTCTGGACACTCAGGTCTCGCGTTTATCCGACCTACACATCATCAAAAGGCGACAAATGTCACGGCTGTTTGACAAAACACACTGGAACTTATAGTCATCACAGTCGGAAAAGCAGAAAACAGTGATGTAAAGAAGATGCTTTTGAACTGATGAATATATGGGCGGAGCGGTCAGCTCAAGCACGAAATCCTGTAGGATGCGAGTGGTGGTATGCATGGGGAGCAGGCAGTGACGATCGAGCTGGGTCTTACCGAGGAGTTTTTCATAGATCAACACGGATGAGTGAATATGTCTACGTGAGAAGAGAGGGCCAACTAACCAGGGAGTTTAGTTCAGAGTGGCAACTGTTAAGGGAGCACAGGTGACAAAGTGAATGGCAAAGTGCTACTTTATGTTTACCTTGTGGAGAAGAGTGTTTGAAGCCGATCTATTTGGCATTGTGCATTTCTGTTGAAAGGTAACAGCATCCAACTATTGAATATACCTATTACACGAGCACAGGTTATCACAGATTTTGCAAAGGGGGTCATTTTTCTGTCAGATGACATCACAGAACCTTAGTACATAGAGAGTAGAAAGTGTTGCGCTACATGACCCTTCCACCGTAAGTGCTTACTATGCAGCCGTTCCTATCGTCCAGGGGTGCCAAACTCACTTTTGGAGTGGGCCACATTGTAGATACGGTTTCTCTGAGCGGGCC
Source organism: Hippocampus kuda (assembly GCA_901007745.1). NCBI lineage: Eukaryota > Metazoa > Chordata > Actinopteri > Syngnathiformes > Syngnathidae > Hippocampus > Hippocampus kuda. The sequence goes on along the minus strand of CAAKHF010022504.1, from coordinate 6,735 downwards.
ATTATGACTGTGAATTTCGTGAAACCGTATGATCACCTCCACATATTACATATACAGTGCACAACAAATTGGTGGATAACTAGTTTTGAAATCAGAAGTCAAGAATAATGGTTTGTTCAACCATTGTGCACGTTAATGTATAAGTACATAACGAGATAATGCTTGGAATATCTCTATGTAATGATGGATTACATATGACAATTTTACATTTGGGTTCAGACTTTGGCAAGCATCATGGAAAACTTGACATGCTTGATTTGCTCTCGCGGGCCACACAAAATTATATGGCGGGCCAGATCTGGCCCCCGGGCCTTGACTTTCATACCTGTGCTATAGTCCCCTCACAAAAAAATTTGGATTTTAGATTTGAACTCTTTATAATTTTCTCCAAGATGAGTCACTTTTGGGCTCTTGCACAGTCCGTCTGTGTATCTTTGGCACAAAGACAAGTCCGGGTATGCATATGCTGACTGACTCAACCATAACACATAAAGGAATAATCGTTCAGGTGGCTCCAAAAAGGCGGCTGATTTTGCTATGCTGTGAACATCTGCCCCTCCAAGGTCTTTGCACCACCCTTGTGAGGAATAAGAGCATCACTCATTGCAGCCTTTTCCAAGTAGAAGGAATGCTAACTTTTCATTAACTATTGATGTGCAGACAGACGCACAGACAGACCCCCCCCCTCCCAATAATAAATAGAAGCATATAAAATACTTTCCACTTTAGACTAATTTAAAAACGTATCAAAAATTGTAAAAATTTGTAAAAAAAAAAAAAAAAATTGGGGAAATTGTAAATTTCCCCAGTGTGGGACAAATAAAGGATTATCTTATCTTATCTTAAAATTATTTGAACAATATTGCAACTACAGTACTCAATTTGAGCTCACAGGGCTATTCCATTTGACAAATCTCGGCATTGTTTTAGCTGTATTACAAATAACTAGGACAAAGCCGTCATATTCATTTAATCACTTTTCTGTCTGCATAAATTCATCAGTACTAAGACATGTACTGTGTATGATGAGGGACGCAGACAGTCAATCACTGTGAATCTAACGCTGTATTTAAATTGCTGGAGTAAAAAGCAAATACGCAGCTTGTAGCTCGCCAGAGAAATACTCACGGTGATTTGATTAATTTCGTGATCAGAAACATTGACCGGAAAATATTTGTAAACAATGTTAGACTTCGTATACTCTGAATATGTTGCTGTATTGTAATTGATGCTATTTGACTCCAGAAGATGGGGCTGCTGGTTGAGTTTTCCAATGCGAGGTCGACCCACCCACCTTCTAAACCGGCGATCAGTTTTGAACGTAGGAAAGACTGAATTTCGACAGGAAATTAGCCTTTTTGACTTCAAAGTAAAAGCTTTCCCCGGGGAATTATTAGCTCATTTTTATTTTGAAAGAAATCACTGGAAGTCATTTTGGTGTAATTCAATTCCTTTGACGGCACCGTGGACGGGATTTCCAAACGAGGAATGCGGCTGTTGCTGCAAGCAGGCAGAGAAAAAGCAGAGCTGCAAGGCTTCGGCGCGGGTTCGGGGATGTGCGCAAGCCCACTTCTGATTCACTCCTCCGTCAAACCCACACATTCACCTGGAAGATAGTAAAAAAAACTGTGAGCAGGCGAGATTTGGACACAGTTGAAATGTGGAAAAAACAAAACTCACAGGAAGTACAACTAGCGGGTTATTTCTCTGTCAATTAAAGAAGATGGACGTTTGACAGAACAAGAAAACAACATACGAATACACGTTATTTTCCTTACCTTTTTACGCACTGAGCGAACAAACGGAATCAACGGACATTCCCAACTCGTTGGGGTTTTACACATCTCAATATCAACAATTTAAACATTGGTGATTTTTGTTGACCTATCGAAGGACTTACTGGCACACTTTTTTTTGGATTTGCTTGATGTCCAGTGACAATATGCATCAAAGGGAGAAGTGACTTGATCAAGGTAAATTTTAATTTTAAAATTAAATGTATTCCATTGTATTTGCCCGTTGACATCAAATTCACTGTGTGTGATTGTGTTTGGACATTTGGGTCGGTGAATGTGTCTCAATTTTTGGGTGGTATTGGGGGGCGGGGGTGTAAGTGGTTGGTGGCTGTGGACAATATTGACTAATGACAGAATGATTGCCACCTTGATTTACACAGTTGTCGAGTTGTGATATACGCTGACTTGCAGTCAAGGAGTTTCGCTTGTTAAATCCCCGCACACCGAAACCGAATGTGCCGTGGGTGCCGCTTTGAGCATTCGCAGTCTGCGGTACAAGATAAAGACGCCCGTTTCTCTCGAGTGATTTCGCCTTAATTGTCACATATAATTCACCCTGTTGCAATACAATGGACATTTTCTATTTACTTAATTTTGACGTTGTCTTGCAAAGATAACTTGTATAGTCACGAACTTTTAAGTGGCATTAATTATGCATTGATAATTTCAAGCAAATATACTTTCATAATTGTTTCGCATTTTGTTTAAAATAAATACAAGCGTACTTTAGTTTGGATGTTTTATTTGTTTATTTATTTTATTCATGTTAGAAGTGTTTATTGGATACACACCATGTGGTCCCCCCAGAAGTGACTTGAGCATAACACATTAAAAAAATAAAATACAAAAAAACCCCAAACATTTTGTGGCATTTCCAAACACCCAACCTTATTTTTCCTTGTCTTGAAATTCAATTGTCTCTTCATGTATATTTGATCCGTGTTTTGGTGATTGAACACAATTGAGCCATGTTGAAATTGTGCCAATTCCTTGGATTGCCTTTCATAAATAACCCATATATAGCTGCAAACCTAAATAATGCTTTTAAAGAAATTCTCTGGTTTAAAAATTTCAAATATTATTCTGTTTTGGGGCATCATTATTCAATAAACGTACCAGCATAGCAAACTCATGTAAATGTATTGTTCTTGTTTTAAATTTTTCATTTTCCACATTATTCTTACAAAACATTAAAAACAAGCTCATATTTTTGACAAGACCCACTGTTACATTATGCAATGCTCTGATCAAATTACGTGAATCATAATGATGCCTTTTGTAAGTGTGGAGTGTGTGTGTGTGTGTATGTATGTATGTATGTATATATATGCACAAATGGAAACAAAGTGTCAGAAAGAATGAAACCAAGCTCAACCTGTGCCAGTATAATAAAAGGGTATGGTGAGAAGAAAAAATTCTAAATAATCCAAACTATGCTCATTATCAACTGTGTCAGATATGGTGAAGGCATTAATCAATAGAGACTGTGTGTATATTTTTGATTTTTGACAAACTCTACATAGGTGAGAATGTTTTATATGTTTGTTCATATTGACACTGTCAGTTTACAACATTGATGCAAGATTTACTTTGCCTATTTAGCAGAGCTAATGTGAAATTAAAATAGCTGTGACTCTAAATACAAAATTGAGGGGAATTGTGAGTTATTTAAGGCATCAGCATTTAAGACTGGAATTAAAATCAATATTTTGCCCCGCTTTTTGAATGAGGCGGACATTGCATGTTAAGTTATCTGGCCACAGAACAATAATTGAATAAAGTATATCACAGAAAAGACATGGCGATTCTGTCTGTGACTGGCATGGTTGGCTTGTCAAGTCATAGGAATTACACAAGCCAGCAATCCGACACGGGCTTTTGCAAAATCATTCATGCATTATTTTCCTTTTTTTTAAACCTAGATGTTCCTTCCATTGTCTGTTCTACTGTTGCCGTTCAAATACAAATATAGGCAACTGCCCTACCTCGTCTTCATCTGCTCATTCTCTGATCACACCCCTCAAAACAGGGCTGCAGTGTCAAAGGAGGAAACCTCATATTTGAATTTGTGGCTTCAGAGTGCAGGAGAAGAAGACATTGAACAGGAGAGATGTATAGATACGTGATGAGGAGACAGTGAGCAGGATGACAGAAGACTGAAGAAGGAACTGTAAATACGACAGACAGACCAGGCTATAGTGTGTCCTCTGAGAAGGACATGATATGACCAAGGTTTGAAATACTCAGTCAGCAATACCGACACCAATCCCTCAGAAACCCAAACCCCTTTAAGGTCAAGATTACGAACAAAATGAATGTCCCTAATGGTTTTTCAACCTTACAGTTGAGCTAAATATATTTTCTTTGAGAAACTGCTACACAATTCACCAGATTCACTTCCAAAAATACAGGCTCCCGGAATATTGGACTGAATTAAAAGCTTGAAAGTGGTACTAAAGAATTCCTGGCCCATATGACAAACAAGTACTCTTTAGAGTGATTTACATCTATAACATCCATAAGACTGACTTTTGTGTTGCACTGTTGCCATTTGGGGAGTTAACATATAAAAACTGGATGAATCTGATCGGATGCTCTGGTGGTACTCGTCACGTTATATTCAAATCGACGTTATTGATACACATTACGGATGGAGTGTTTGGACAAACGCATTGGAGAATGCAATGTGCCAGTTTTATTAAAGTGAGCACAGAGTCAAATATATGTGTAGTTTTGCACCCGTGTGTGCTCTATTCTCTGCATCTAGAAAAACGAAGCAGCAGTGGTAGTGTAAGTGTAATGTTGCAGCTCGGTGATGAAGTAGCGTTTCTAAATACAAACAATGCTTTACTGTTTTATTGGAGTTTGACAATTCTTTCAGTGTCGAAGTAAAATTCAAGGTTGGGGCCCAAAACAGCTCCACCTTGTTGTCATGGTAATGAGCCCAACGTATAGGAGCACACCTTGCATTAGAGGGGTGGCTCATTTACATAAGACAGGAACACACCAAAAATAAAACGAAACAAATAATGGCTGTTGTTTCGTCATGAGTGCATAGTGTGCAATAATTTCTATTTTGACTGAAGCATGTTAGCATGATATTGTATCAGGAAACCTGGAAATTGTTCCGATAGGTGAACAAATATTATTATCAAATGCATTGTTGAGCAATTGCAATTATGCAGGTGTAATATTCAGATTCTGATTGTCCCCCCCAAAATTGTGTGGGCATTAATGTCAGCCAGGCTTTCAGTAAAATTGTCTTTATTTGTTTTCTGTTTTAACTGAGCATGTGAAGCGAAAAGAAACACAATCTGATTTCTGCCGGCCTTGATGGAATGAAAACAGGCATGGCAAGCATCAATTTACCGGAAAACATTTAATTAACAACCCCCCTCCCCCCACAAAAAAAGAAAATTTGTGTGTCGGAGTATCCAAGTGTGTTTCCTGTTGTCTTTATACACGGACAAAACAATTCAGCTTTTTAATGAATTTTTTTTGCTGATTTCCAAGACTAAGACCTTTTCTATACACAAAATTCCCATTTCTGCTCTCAAATCTAAATCTGTGATGGTACACACATCTACCTCGTGTGTGACATATCACGTTGCTGATTAGACTGCATGATTATTGCACAGGTATGCCTTAGGCTGCCCATGTTGAAAGGCCGCTATAAAATGGAGTTTTACCGTTGTGGGGGGTGAACCACACAGTATCTGGTCTGATCGCCATTTGCCTCATTCCGTGCAACACATTCATTGTACAATTGCGCTTGAGGGTGCCAACAATAAAAGTCCACTCTGAGAGCTGCAGTTTTCATTTTCCAGGAATTGTGTACAGATAGATCCTTGCATCTCGGGGTCATGCGTTGTCAGGCTGCAGAATGTGGTGATGGTTGTGGATGAATGGCTCAACTGATCAACTCTTGGCAAAGGAGATGTGTTGCACTGCAGGTGGCAAATGGTGGTCACACCTGATACTGACTTGTTTCCTGACCCCTCAGACGTTCCCAAGAGAGATAAACCGCACATTTTTGAGTGGCCTTTTATTTTTAGCGGTCTATCACGTCTGCAATAAATGCCTTGCATTGCACCGCGTGAGGAAACTGGAGCTCGCACCATATTGTGAATTTTATGAATAGAACCGCGTGCACATCTGCGGTCCCCGTGCAAGTCTAAAGCGACCAGCGTGCGCACAATGTGGAAAGATTACAAAACAGAAGAAGAGATTGACTTTTAGTACACACCCACACAACAGCGGCAGGGCTGGTGGGATCATGACAACATATGCTCTTGCACGAATGCGACCAGATAAAAGTGTGTGTGTGTGTGTGTGTGTGTGTGTGTATATATATATATATATATATATATATATATATATATATATATATATACATTGGAGCTGTCAAACGATTAAAATATTTAATCTAATTAAAAATGCAAGTGGCATAATTAACAACAATGAACTAAAAAATTAATCGTTATTACCTACGCATTTTTTATCGTTTCTGAATTTCCTTTTATATTTTTTTGTCCTATTTTTCCCCATTTTAATGCTCTCATCAATATGGAATCATGAATCAGTTTTCTATGTGCAAAATGCAAATACTTACTGAAATAACAATTTCGATTTTCAATTTTACATGAACATTTTTCACTTGGAGCAGTTATTCATACATAATCTCTCACACAATATGACTGTCCATCAACAACAGTGAAAAAAATATTTTGTCACACAACAGCTGCTTTAACAGCTCTTTTTATGGAATCAAAACAGAGTAATATAACATTATAAAGTGCACATCTAAGGTAAACTAGTACTCAGCCTATAGTGGATTTAAACCACGGTTGCATACTTCGTTTTTCTCAAGTTTGCTTTGAACACAGCAGTCAGGCTATGTTGATTCTGTTGGTCCTTCTTGCGCGGAAGTCTCTCTACA
>CAAKHF010022503.1:0-13636 GCA_901007745.1 Hippocampus kuda | reverse complement strand
ACGAGTCAGATGTATTCAGTGATCCACCTGTGTTGTGGGAAGAAGGGGGTCGAGATGTTCAGAGAGCCGTAAGTACTTTAAGGTTTCCACCACCCTGTGTGGGCTTTCAGTGCAGCTCTCTGGTGACATACTCACTTAACCATCTCCCATTCTTCTGCTCTTTCTCGTTCTCTTCATTAACTCCCGCACAGCAAATTCTACTCAGCCCTCAAGCTCTCATTTCTCTCGCTTTCACCCCTCCTCTGTCTCCATTGCTTCTGTTTTATTACAAGCTTGTTCAGGCAGACGGTGCAGAAAAGATTTATCTCAGGGCGGTTGCTGCCAAGTCAGTGGGAAAAAAAAAAATACATTCACTTGTCTGTTTGAGGCATTGTTAAAATGCGCCTGGAGCTTTATTACAAATTGGTCTTATGGATTACTGTCATTTATGGTGGGGTTTCAAAGGGAGGCACCAGCTGATCCCTTTCACCTTTTTGAAATGAAAAAAAAAAGAACATGCTTCCCCTTTCCTAAGCCCAAAACAATTTTATCTCCCTTTCAGTCACTTCGCTGTGATTAAGATGTGTGTTTTCAGTCCTGGGAGAGAGAATTTAAGCTCAACATTAGACGTTGTCTTATCTGATTCCATTCTTGTGTTTGCCAGGGATTCATTACACTGTGGTGATAAGGAATGTGCAGCGCTGTAGAGAGATGTGAGATTTTATTCAGCGTACTATAGAGATTGTTCGACTAGGATCCAGTCAGATTAGTCATAAATACTGTATGTAGCGGGCACAATCGTCTCACACAAATGAACACGAATGTGAAGGATATGACCACATTTAAAATCTCATTTAAGGTAAATGGATGTCGTAGTGGATTAACAGATCATTTAGAACTCTTGTCAGTTTTTTGTTTTTTCTTTTTTTGTGGTATTGATTGAATATTAAAAGGGCCATATTATGCTAAATGAACTTTGTGGAGCTTTTAGCCAGGTTAAAATGCTCATTCCTTTTATTTAGTTTATCGTGAACTGTTGAAAGCTTAAAGTAGCATGATACGGCCACTTTAAAATGAATACTAATGCAGACAATGAACAGGCAAGGATTAATGGACAAAATGCAAACAGGAAAAACAATAAAACAAAAACACAACACACAAAGCGAGCAAAGTAATAGAATACCTTACGACTGCATTCTATCAAACGTGCCTATTATTGCAATTTACGACGTTGTGGGAAAAAAACACTTGAATAGGTCTCTTTTTAATTTGCCTCTGTTTTTTTTTTAATAACGACAAAGTAATGCTGGCACAGCTTTGTTTACCTGAAAGGACATTTGGTACAACTGTTTTGCTGCGTCCAACATTGGACTCATTGTATTACGGTCTGGCAATCATTCTTGAAATTGCTACCTCTTTTCTCTGTGAAGACCAAGTCAGGAACAACTACCAGATGTGCAACAATGGGACCCTGAGAGTGATGTACGCCAATGGGATGGGCATAAGTTTTCACACGGAGCCCCACATCCTGGCAGGATATGTCAGCCCTACCATCGGCCGCAGGAATATAACACTTCCCACAGACAATGGCCTGAACTCCATTGAATGGCGTCTGCGTAAGGAGCAGACCAAAGGAAAAATTACAGTGTTTGGCAGGAAGCTAAGAGTGAGTTGATCAGTTCGCAGCCATAACCCTCGCAGGAGATGGTGAAAAATACTGTACATATTTATCTAAGTCATCTTTGTAAACGTGTACTTTTCCTCCAGGCACACGGTCGCAACCTCCTCTCTATTGACTTTGACCGTAACACACGCACAGAGAAGATTTACGACGATCATCGCAAGTTTACCCTCCGCATCATGTACGACGCTCAGGGCCGGCCAGCTATGTGGTTGCCTAGCAGCAGCCTGGCGGTGGTCAATGTGTCCTATTCATCCACTGGTCAGCTCGTTGGCCTGCAGAGGGGGAGCATGAGCGAGAGGACTGAGTTTGATCCCCATGGACGCATTCTGTCTCGCTCATTTGTGGACGGGAAGGTTTGGAGTTACAGTTACCTTGATAAAGTAAGTACAGTTTTCACATTGGTTACATTATGCGGAGAAAAGTACGTCACTCAAAACTTGTTCTCTGCCCAGTCCATGGTGCTGTTGCTGCAGAGCCAAAAGCAGTACATCTTTGAGTTTGATACCTCAAATCGGGTCACGGCAGTCACCATGCCAAGCGTCGCCCGCCACACCATGTTCACACACGTGTCCATCGGGTACATCCGCAACACTTACAACCCACCAGAGAGCAATGCCTCCATCATCCACGACTTCTGTGAAGACGGCAGGCCTCAGGCCATACATTACCTGGGCACCGGCCGCCGCGTCCTCTACAAGTACGGCAAGCTGGCCAAGTTGTCCGAGATTGTGTATGACAGCACCGCTGTCACGTTTGGCTACGATGAGACAGCAGGCGTGCTGAAGATGGTCAACCTACAGAGCGGTGGATTCTCTTGCACCATTCGCTATCGGAAAATGGGCCCGCTCATCGACAAGCAAATCTATCGCTTCAGTGAGGAGGGCATGGTCAACGCAAGGTTCGACTACACTTACCACGACAACAGCTTCCGAATTGCAAGCATGAAGCCAGTCATCAGTGAAACACCTCTACCTGTGGACCTCTACAGATATGATGAAATCTCTGGCAAGGTGCGCTGTCTTTGCACATGAATATGCAGACTTTTCTAAGTGATTTTTAAGTACCACATTTTCCGCACCTAAAAGCATTCATTTTTCTCAAAAGCAGACAGTGCGCCTTGTAAACCGATGTGCCTTATATATGGATCAATATTCTGATTTCTTGGACGTTGTATTTTAAATGTTCTGTGACTCGCTTTGTTACAGCTGAAGCGGTTGCAAAAGTGCTACGTAAACAAAGCTGTATTGTATTGTATTCCTTTTAGCGTAGCTTCACATAGTGGATGCATAACGCAACCTCAGTCGCTATTGTAGCTTCTATTCTATGTGGCTTATAACATGGTGAGCCCTATATATTGGATTGGATTGGATAAAACTTTATTGTCAAATGTACTGTATGTGCAACATGTAACATACAGTACAGCACAGATGAAATTTCTTCACAGATGAAAACAGCTTTAAAATAGCCCATTCATTGAAGTTGCGTTTTAGACTCCGAAGTTCCTTATAGTGCGGAAAATATGGTACTAGTACGTTCCTTGGATGGATCAGACTAATATATTGTGCAAACCCGTCTGTTCTAGGTGGAGCACTTTGGAAAATTTGGGGTCATTTACTATGACATTAATCAGATTATCACCACAGCTGTGATGACGCTGAGTAAGCATTTCGATACCCACGGACGTATCAAGGAGGTCCAGTACGAGATCTTCCGTTCCCTCATGTACTGGATGACGGTGCAGTATGACAGCATGGGACGGGTGGTAAAGAGGGAGCTGAAAATCGGGCCCTATGCCAACACCACTCAGTATCGCTATGACTATGATGGAGACGGACAGCTGACTGGGGTCAAGGTGAATAATCCACGTGGAAGAGTTCGTATCATGATGATTTATGGTCTTGTGTTATCAGACACTAGACTGGTGATGCCCCTGTTGTATGCGCCACTGACATGACACTCTGGCCTTCTTTTTGTATTCAGGTGAACGACTGGTCGACATGGCGTTACAGCTATGACCTGAATGGCAACCTTCATCTGCTGAACCCTGGCAACAGCGCCCGAATCATGCCGCTGCGCTATGACCTCCGTGATCGCATCACGCGGCTGGGAGATGTCCAGTACCGTTTGGACGAGGACGGTTACCTCAGCCAGCGCGGTTCTGACATTTTCGACTACAATTCCAAGGGTCAGCTGCTGAGGGCCTACAATCGGGGCCCTGGTGGCTGGAGTGTTGTTTATCACTATGATGGGTTAGGCCGCAGGGTCTCGACACGGAACAGCCTTGGACAGCACCTTCAATTTTTCTATGCTGACCTCAACCACCCAACAAGGGTGACACACATTTTTAACCACTCAAGCTCAGAAATCTCCTCACTCTACTATGACCTTCAGGTAGGTTTGCGTGAGTATATTGTGCTCATACGGAGCAAGGAAATTTGATTTGATGCTGACATATATCATAATGCAGGGAGACCTAAATGGATATTCATTAAAGTTCACGCGAAGTCTATTTGCATTATCAGGGAAGCTAATTGTTGAGAAAGCCGTTATGATGAGTCCAAAATTGTTGACCTTGGTTCAATGTGATGGCCGCATCAGGGAGAGCAGAGTGGATCAAGTGATGCAGTCATCATCATGAAGTTTATGGGGCCAATGTTATGGCCTGGGTTTGCTTCAGTTGCTCCAGTCAAGGTTCGGCAATGTTATGCTCCCAAAAAAATCAAGTCAACTGATGACAGCAATATATTTTAATGAGCATATTTGGAGTGGCTCATAGAGCATGAGATATCATAACACATAACATTGACCGCCGGGGAGTCCAAATCTTAACCCCTTGGATGTGCATGACGAACAAAGCGGTCCAATTTTCGAATCACATATGCGACAAAATGTTGGCAAGAACTTAATGCACCAATTAATGGAATTTAGGCCACGGCTCCATGTTTTTGGACATTTTTATTTTTATTGGACATATCAGACTTACAATATGGTGTATATTTTGTATATTTTGACTGCACGCCACACAGAGAGCCAGAACACACACATGAGAATTGTCAGAGTGATGAGGCGCACACAAAGTGCTGCACTCCTGAGCTGCGTCCCCATAGACTGAGCTTCCTTTTATTTTTTTTACTATTCTACTTCACTGTACTTTTCAAGAGTATGGAACTTCTCGTTTTATGCTGGAAATACAACTCTTGATATATAACCAGAAGGCGTGACCTTTGTTTTGAGCAAGGCCACAATATTTTTTTTCATACAGAGCATATATGAATATCTTAATTTGGAAATTGGAGCAATGTGAAAACAAATCCACTTGAATTGTCATCTCTTTTGTTCAGGGCCATGTGTTTGCCATGGAGGTAAGCAGCGGAGAGGAATACTACATAGCATCTGACAACACCGGCACACCCTTGGCTGTGTTTAGCAGCAATGGACAGATGATCAAACAGGTATTGCAAATGCAAATTGGTAGTCCTCTTACCCGCTCTAAGTTTCAACAGGTTTTCTGAGTATCTTCATACCAAACAAGCCAATGCTCTCCTTACGCAGGTGCAATACACAGCATATGGCGAGGTTTACCTGGACTCCAACCCGGAGTTCCAATTGGTGGTCGGATTTCATGGCGGTCTGTATGACGCCCTGACCAAGTTGGTCCACTTCACCCAGCGTGACTACGATGTCTTGGCTGGACGCTGGACTTCACCTGACTATAGCATCTGGCCCAAGATTGGAAAAGATCCCTCTCCTTTTAATCTGTACATGTTCAAGAACAACAATCCCCTCAGTGACATGTTAGATGTAAAAAATTATGTCACAGGTAAGAAAAAAATCATGAATTTATACACATGAACGGCATTTGAATTTTTTCCCCTCAAAGGACCAGCACATGAAGTAGAAAACTGTCAGTCATATCTAAAGTTGTTTTTGCAGGTAACATTGTGAAACTAGTTTTGCATGCACTTTGTATTCGTCACAAAAGAAATGTTTTTAAATTCAATTCCTAAATGACTGGCTAGTCTGTGTAAATTTGCCATTCAGAAATGCCATTTAAATTGTATCTGATCCTGTAGATGTGAAGAGTTGGCTGGTGATGTTTGGCTTCCAGCTCAGTAACATAATCCCAGGATTCCCTCGGCACTCGCTCTATTTTGTCGAACCACCGTACGAGCTGCAGGCTACCCAGCACTGTGAGAATGGACAGGTACTGAATCGGAAAACTTTGCCTATGACACTCAGTGAGCTTCTCGTCAATTTATCTCACAATCATTTTTTTTTTGTTGTTGTTTGGACTGTGCAGCTCATCACTGGTGTGCAGCAGGCGGCGGAGCGTCACAACCAAGCCTTCATGGCTCTCGAGGGTCGTCTTCTCAACAAGGAACGGCGCAGACGAAAGGAAAAGCCCGGACACTGGTTCGGCACTAGTACCCCCATCATTGGTCGTGGAGTGATGTTGGCCCTCAAGGAGGGCAGAGTGGTAGCTGGCGTGTCATCTTTGGCCAGCGATGACAGCCGCAAAGTGGCTCTGGTGCTGAACGGCGCCCAGTACCTGGAAGGCACCCACTACACGCAGGATGGGAAAGACTGCCACTACTTTGTGAAAATTGGCTCAGCCGACAGCGACCTGTTGGCCTTGGGGCTTACGAACGGCCGCAAGTCACTGGAGAGCGGCATCAACGTGACAGTCAGCGGCCGCTCCAGGAGAGGGGTGACGGTGGAATTCGCCGTGCCATCGTTTGTTCTGAGCATTCGCTACGGGCTCTCTGCCGACGTGGTGGACGAGGAGAAGGTAAGACTGTTGGAGTTGGCTCGCCAGAGGGCCTTGGCGGGAGCCTGGTCCAAGGAACAGCAGAGGGCCAGAGACGGAAAAGGAGGCAGCCGCCTCTGGACTGAGGGAGAGCGACAACAGCTCCTAACCATGGGCAGGGTACAAGGCTATGATGGCTACTACGTACTGCCTGTGGAGCAATATCCAGAACTGGCTGACAGCAGCAACAATATCCAGTTCCTTCGACAGAATGAGATGGGCAGGAGGTAACAGCCCACCATGAATCTGTCCGACTCCTCCTCAGCCCTTTTTCCCTTCCCAGCCTCCTCAACCCTTTTTCTCTGGAGATTTCAACAACAAACGGGGTTACTCATGGAACGCTGCAGGGACTTTTGAAAAGAGTGACAGAACATTATTATTCATTTTTCTGCCGCAGGCAAAAAAAAAAAAAAAGAACAAAAAAAAACAACAACAAAAAAAATTCTAGAGTTACATTTCGTTTAAGGGAAAAAAGTGAGAAGGCACTACTGAATAAATAAGAAGATTCCCCTTTTTAAAAAAGATGATTGCTATTTTCACCCATATTCTTTGGGTCACACTGAGAGCGCCCTTGAGCATTCAATGGACCTCCGCTGGCTCCTGTGTGTCTATTGGACGCTGAAAGGAAAAAGGACGAGAGTGCACGGCAACACATTGGAGTGTTGCCGTGGCAACAACACATCAAAGAAAGACACCAGAGACAGACAAGGCAATGTTAGAAGTTTGTCCAGCGTCGTCACCTTGTCTCAGGCCTCCCATTTTCCATAACTGACTGAGCGGTCTGCTGATGCACTTCACCACCAAGCAAAGCAACACACAAGCCGAAGCCCTCCGCGAACTGCTCCGAACGGAAGTGCACCGTACAAAGCAAAAGGGAAGAAAGGACGGCGATTTGTGTGGGCGATGGCACTACACGACATTGTTGATTTTAAACCGGGAGAAGAAACATGTTACTACGTATGTGTCCAATTACACTAAATTTCAGGATGTTGCGTATTGATGCCGTAGATGCTGTAGTTTTGTATGTTTCAGTCGCAGTAGGATTGTGAGACCTTCACCGAGGCACTTCTGTACAGAACCCACCGCTCACAGAGTCCAGAAAACATGCTAAGTTCATATTTATTTTAATTTACTCATTTTCTATTTATTTATTCTTAGTAATATATGACAATCATGAATGAGTCAGTCAGTTTAATTCAAAATGAATTGTAACGTATGAGTTCATTTTCTTTTGCAAATGATGTATTAAATGTTCATTTTGTTTTGTTTTTGTATTATTTTAGATTGCTCCCAGGGCAAATAATAGTCACTCTTAAAAATATATTAATTTATGTAATAAAGTGTTTAAAAATGGTTTATACTCAAAATAAAAGTCTTTAAAACTGTGAAAATGATTTTTCAAGATATATTTCAATGTACAGTGTATAGATCTACCTTTATGCAGCACAGTAGAATATTGTTCAGAATATCGAGTTTTATATTTCTAAGAAGTGGCTTGTAACGTGCAAAATCTTTGGCTGGTATTACTCCTCTAGAGTTTTGTGGCACTCTAATATTGCATATCTACAGCATCAGTCTGCAGTTTTGATGTTTGTTTGTTTGGTTTTTTTCTTATTTCTTCCTTTGTTTTCGGAAACAGATGGATTTCCGACCTAGATCCCAACAGCAGTAGCAGTAATGGATCCTACTCACTGTGAAGAGACTCGTGATGGATGTCAAACTGTACCAAATCAGTATTATCAAAGGATAACACGTACGCTCACTAAAACGAGACTCTTCTGGGGAATTTATGAATAAAACATGATTGTTTATTTCAACCCAACAATGTCTAGTTCACTTTCATCTTCTTTTTTTTTTTTTGACGTACACAGTCAATATTCATGCCCTCGCTCACTCCCCTTGCTAATTTCAGCAGTCGACTTACTTTCAAAGTTACATTTTAACGTAATCAGTGTTGATGGGACCAGACAATTCAACTGCTTCAAACAGCTTGCTTTTTTAGTTGCTTAGTGGACATATACCTCTCACAATATATCTGTTTTGTGTTGTGGTTTTCGGGCAAATAATTAATTAAACACACGATGGGGGACATTGACACCCCCCATCAAGCTAAAATTGCCCAAGATGAAAGCCTTATTGGGCATGATATGTAATTACATAAAGACAGGATAACGATGACAGAACAGACATAAACAGTGACATTGTTCCGATCTCTTGACCCATACACTAAACTTGGAGCCAGAACGATTCCGTTTCAGATTTTTTTGGGGTCATGGTATTTGCAAATATGCACGCCAAAAGAAGCCTGGTGAATACTGCGGAATGTACCTGCTTCGTTTGTGCCACACCAGAGAAGAGATAAGATAAGATAAGAAAACTTATTTGTCTCACAACGGAGAGGAGGGTCTTGTCCTTGTCCTCTGACAGAAATAAAAATCGCAAGTCAATCAGGTTGTGGGTGGTTGTGCTGAATCAATGGCTGATGCTAATTGGTATTGCTGGTATCTTGTTAGTACATGAAAAAAAATTAGTTATATTTATCTATATCTATCTATCTATAGCTGGGATAGGCTCCAGCACCCCCCGCAACCCTAGTGAGGATCAAGCGGTTCGGAAAATGGATGGATGGATGTCCCAGAGATATATATATATAATAGCATTTAGATAAAATAGCATTTAGAATTTGTCAAGATGTTGAGAATTAAGGATGACATGACATTTTAAAGTGTCCAGAAAGCAGGCAAACATGGCTACGTCTTTCAATGTTTCAAGAAAAGAAATGAAGCCGAGGCCTTACAGTTTGAGACAAGTGGATTTCACAAGCTGAGTAATCCTAATTATAGTTAATTAATTCATGAATAATTAATCAGACAATTAAGTGACTCATCAGTCACGATAAAATCCAACAAATATTTGCAGTTAAAACCGGTGAAAACTGGTGAAATTAACAAGTCGCTGCCTTGTCCGAGCCATTTACTTGCAGTTTCTTGATCATGTTTACTGGGAAATAGTAACCAGATCGTCACATACGCTATGAGGTCTTCAAAAATGGAGATACAGTAATCCCTTGTTTCTCGCGTTAAATGGGGACCAAAACCACCTGCGATAAACGTAAATCCGAGAAGTAGCGACCAATTAACATATATATATATATATATATATATATATATATATATATATATATATATATATATATATATATATATATATATATAAAAAAGTCCACGTGGGCTTTTGCGCTTGAGCAGAGCGCTCTCGTGCGCGCACACACACATACAGGCCAGCGATCCAGCTTGTGCATCAGACGTGTTTATGATTAGTCAATTAAGACAATTAAGGATGAAAGAGACCTGCTTTTGTTCTTATAAGCCTCCTCGCTCTGTCTCTCTCTTTCTCTCAGCAACACACATACACTCACCTGTGCGGCCCATGCGTGCGCACACACACGTGCCACACGTGGACCTTCCAAGCTTGAGCAGAGTGGCACACACTAGCAAGCATAGTAAACAACACTTAGACACTGATTTTTGCAGACTTAAAAAAAAAACAAGAAAAAGTTTTTTTTTTTAATGAATGAAAAAATCCGCGATGCACCGAAGCCGCGATAAACGAACCGCGAAATAGCGAGGGATCACTGTATCGAAGTCCTCACAGCATCATCGTAACTTTCACCCCCAAGCTTCTTCTGCACAAACTTTTCAATCTTGACATTGTAAGTCACCAGGCATGTTTACTATTTACTCTTAAAATGGAAAAGCTACTAGGTATACTCAAATAAAAAGGAATGTCCATTTAATATTTCTTACTCATTTGTCGAGATTAAACCTACTCAGTCAGTCCACACTAGCCTAATCTACATACACCACATTAATTTTTTGTTGTATTTACATGTGGCGAGAAAATATTTATCCTGCTTCTACTAAATCATTCAAAAACCTATTTTTTTTTTTATGTCTGATTATTAACCTTAGTTGTTTACTGCTTGACAGGTTAAATGTTCTCAAGCATGTTAGCCGTTTTAAACCATACATCAGTAGTGCACATTATCATCAATAAACAAAAAACAACATGAGGGTTTTCATTTTTATATTTTGAATTCTACTTCATGTTCACTTCTTAGGTGCCAGAGTTCGCTAAAAATATTCCATTTTGATGTCACTGTTTGAAAAGGTTGTAGCTTGAAAATGGATAGAGATAAAGCCGGCAAACTGTAAAGGTTGCTTGGTGCAGTTTTGCTGCTTTGGCGATCAAATTGGGTACACTGGATGACTTGTTTTCTCATAAACTGTTTCAATTCTGACAGGGTTCTGCAGCAGTGATTTTGGTGTGTTCATCGCAACGCACCGACGACTAGTTAGCACGTCCGCCTCACAGTGCAGAGGTGAAGTGTTCGATACCGGCTCCGGTCCTGCTGTGAGGAGTTTGCATGTTCTCATCCATGCCGGCTGGGGTTTTCTTCGGGTACTCCGGTTTCCTTTCAAATCCAGAAAAATGCATGGTGGGGTTCACAAAAGTCTTCAAGTTGTAAGTGTGAATGGTTGTTGTCTGCATATGCCCTGCAATTGGTGATTAAGGCGTACCCCTGCATGCCTCTTGCCTGATTTCATCTGGGCTAGGCTCCAGCACACCCACAACTCAAGGGAGGATAAGCAGTACAGCGAAACCAACTCAGAAGTGGACAGAAAAGGTTGTTGTTGTGTTCTTGGTTTTTTTTTTTTTTTCATTCGGGAGGACTATGACCTCTCCCCATCATAGCACGATACTTGCTCTACGCATCTGAGGACTGGCCCCTCCACACACAGGTTAACGTGTTGAGCAAGCAAGCCAGTGGAGGGGGTGGAAACAGTTCTTATGAATAGACTGAATTTAAGCCAGTCTTGGCAGTGAGGGAATTGTGATCTATGATCTCCGTTCCCACTTTTCATTGAGACACTGTTGCCAACCACCCCCTAGAACCCCACCCCCATCCCCCAAAAAAAAATCACATGATGGGAAAAAATTATTTTAATATAAGATTTTCATTTAAAGCAAACAGGCATGTAATGGGTCATTCGTCTTATTGATCACAGCATTGTTTCTCATTTTCAGTTGCGTCCCTCGCGTATTATTATTATTTTTTTAATGACACAGATCGCATTGGGAAAAGAATTGTGATTATTAAAAGCCAACCTGGTAAAAGTAAGGAAGCGTGAATTGTATTAGTCCTTTGATTTTACTTGAAGACAATGTGCAACTCAGAAGGAAAAACATTCCCATTGTCAGCTCCTAAAGAGACCACCCTCCAGCTCACTGGTAGACTGTGACTCGCAGGTTTATGGGACAACGAAGGATCAAGATGAAGGAACATAGTCAAGAAAGCAAAAAGGCAGCTCGCAGACGGTGAGGAGAGCAGACGGGAGTAGGAACATAAAAGCAGAGGTAATCATCATAAAGTGCTTGAGACCCTCACATGAGATGAGCGCAACAGAAGCTGCGTGTCTGTGTTCGAGTTTCTTTGCGCATTCTTTCACATTACGCAGTGCGGTGCGATTGCACAAAGACGGCGACAAGGTGCCATTTACACAACGCCATTCTGAGCAGTAAATAGACAGTGTTTTGACTTTTCCCGAGCCTGCAAGCACAAACCCTTCAAAAACACTTCCAAGTGGAAGTTTTTGTTTCAGCATAAATAGTCAAGATGGTTGTCGGTTAAAACAAGGGCGTGCGTGCATGTCAGTGTTCATTCAGTAGGTCACAACCAAAAGCAACATGGGTCGAGCAAGAGGACTGGTTATGGCAATGTGCGCTTATCATGCTTCTCCAACAAAGAGTGCATGTATTGATGTGAAGGTTTTGTTGAAGACCTGGAGGCCAAATTGCTGCTCTGCCATTGTGCGCGTTATTCTTTACCGAGTGACATGACCAACTAACTAGCCTAGCATGCATGTGATGATTGTTTTTGACATGTCATCTATATGCAAAACAATCCAAAACCAAACGGAAGCTGTTTTCGCTGTAAATGTATGCCCGGGGTAGGTAATGAAGCACTGCTGCTACAAAGCTGCCCCTGATGACGGGCGGTCACTCAGACGGTGCCGACGACTTCACATTGACATTAACTGGGATGCGGAGTGTGCGTTCGAGGCACCGTGTTGAAGGAAACGAAGGCAAGATTAAGAAGGGACACAAGATTTAAGGCCAACCGGGGAGGAGGGACACGAGTGTTTTGAGGCACACAGAAAATTGAGAGTGGAATAAAGGTGCGGAGAAATATTATGTCAGCATGTCCCAGAGACAGCAGCAACACAGGGCTGTCCAGCAGGCTGTCAGGCACGTCTCCGAAGAGGAGTTGTCTCTTCTTCTGTCCTCCACCATGTACACTGCGTAGGAAAGAGGGAGAGGTTATTATTCCAAATGTCCTCACGAAAAAGTTGATCAAATCAAAGAGAACGGACAGAAATGAAGCAGCAAGTCTCCAGCGTTGAGTTTCAGGGATGACAATGGCTAGTGATGAAAAAATCGGAAGGGGGCGTGGCCTGGCCTGGACGGGGGTGTGGCCACTTACAAAAGTGCCATTAAACATGCTGAAGATGAAGTGTATTCAATTTACACACTATTTGAAACTTGAACAGAAAAAAAATCCCAAGATTGTTCACTATTCTTTCAAGTGAAAATTTGTGCAATTTTGCTTATGCATTCCTGTTGAGCACCAATATGTAACTTCAAATTTGCTGCTCAAAATCAAAACTAAAAAAGGAAACACATTCCCCGCCATATTTAAGCTTTGTTCATTATTTGTATTCATAAAGTGTTGTGTAAATGTGATAAAAAGCTGTTGATTCTTACCTCATACAGTGATAGTGAAGTCCCACACTGTTTACTATATATGGGTTATGAATGTATTTTATTATATAAAGTGGATGTCTATTTACAGTATATACAACAATATACAGCTTCATTAGGTAGAATACTTTATTTTCTCTTCATTTTAAGGTTTTTAGCAAGCACTAAAAGCTTATTGGTCCTCTCCGTCTTTTTCCACTCTCTTTTTAGCCATCTCTTCTTGTTTTTTTACACATGCTCCAGGCTGTCGAAAAACGCTTGAGATCGAGTAGTTACTTTTCAAGCGAAATGTCTGTTTTCGGTGTTTCACCGAGGTTGCGTGACTCTGTAAAGCTTTCCATCCT
>CAAKHF010022502.1:0-17939 GCA_901007745.1 Hippocampus kuda | reverse complement strand
CACACTCACACTTGGGGACAATTTCGAGTGTTCAATCAGCCTGCGATGCATGTTTTTGGAATGTGGGAGGAAACCGGAGTACCCGGAGAAAACCCACGCAAGCCCGGGGAGAACATGCAACTCCACACAGGGAGGCCGGAGCTGGAATTGAATCGGTACCTCTGCACTGTGAGGTTGACGCGCTAACCACTGGTCCACCGGGCCGCCCGATGGCATAATCAAGAGGCTAATTTCTTCCAAAAAGATTTGTTTGTGACCCCGTGGTTATGTGGCACAAATTTTGTCAGTCTTTTTTTTTCGCGATTGTCAACATTACTGACTCCATGTTTCAGGTTTCTTTGCGATATTGTGGAAGGTGCTGGCCATTTAGTTTTGCTAGCGAACCCACTATTATTTCCTTTTCATACATTCTAAATTTCACCTATTTCTATGTTGCCCAGAATTTAATTTTTAACCACACAACAATCAAAATAAGGGATATAGAATCTCAGGGCATCCAAGAGAATTCACGAACTCACCCCAATGTTAACCGCAAAAAACCTTTTCCTAACAATGGAAAACTTTTTCATTTTCGTTTAAAATGGCTTACCTCATTTGGAATCCTGCATTGTACAATCCCGCTCAGTTATTGCACCTTTTGGTGTGAATCCTGATTGTGGCAGAAGGAAGCCGCCTGCTAAACTAATGCTACCTCACACATCTGTTGCTATGACTACTTGCCTTCTGCTTCCATTTCTTCTTCGTTGTCTTCTTCCAATTCTTCGTCTTTCATTTCTTCTCTTTTCCCCATCTCTTCTTGTTCTTTTTCTTTTTACATTTCTTCTTTTTCTACCGTTTCGTCCTGATATTCCATTTCTTCCATTTCTTGTTCTTGTTCTTCTTCTTTTTCTTTGTCTTCTTCTCCTACCTACTTTTGGTGGGTGGCAAATACTTTTGGTGTGTTACTGCCAATGGAATGAACGTGGGGGTGATGCAACAAAAGTATTATAGTATAAGTAAAGTATACAGTCGTTATAAATCAAATGTTACATGTGACTCTCCTAGACGATGTCCAGGAAGCTTACAACCTCATACAAGATTTAGTGCCTACGACGCCTCAGGTGAGGATTCTCCTTGATACCTACAACCTGCTAATCGTGGCACAAACTGGAGATCAACCAAAATGTATCGGAAAAATATGCCTCAAAAGTCCAACAGAACTTCTAACTGTCAGCATTATTGAGCTGAGTGAGAATCAGACGAATTAGGTCACCCTGCAAGTATTATTTCTGTTTCGCTTTTCTTGTGTTGTGCATTTTTTTGTAATGTAACCACAGAACCACTGCTGGTCTGATGATATGATCTCTCAAAAGTTGCCGACATCTTTTCAGATGACGGTTTGAGCTCATGAATATTTCTCCACAACATTCAGGTTGAACTTTACAACTTGTGCAACCTCGGACAATTAACAATTCGATTCTGTTTGGTTCAATCAAAACCGATCTTCCGATTCAAATTGGTTTTCGTGGCCCAACCAAATGTATCAAACACTTCAGAAAGAAAATTTGTTTTGAAAGTTAATACAACTAAACCATTTAACAAATGTGCTGTAACGGCAAATTTGTTGAAGTCGCTGTGACAAAATATACAGTCTGAACAATTCATTCAGTGATTCTTTCACTAACCACTAGAGGGAGCCCGTGCACCACAAGTAGTTCAAGTACCACGCTTTAAGAATCACTGAAAGGAAGTTTTTCGTAATACTTGATTACTTTTTGGCAGGAGTATATTTTGAAAGGGGTGGTCAATGCTGCTCTGGGGCAACAGCTTGGAGCGGTGAGTGTTTGTTTTTGAAATTACATTTAATATGTCGGGGGTGCATGAGTGTCTGAACTAACTCTGTGTCCATTTTCCCAGAGGGAATACTTGAAAGTCGCCCAGCAGTTCTTCCAATTGGTCGGCGGCTTAGCCAGCAAGATCGGTACGCTGAGAAGAAATGTGAACATTTTGGTGCTGGAGCTGTGTGGGCAAGCTAAGCGTGTGTTTATTTTTATATGCCGTCTTTCAGACACTATTCCTGGCAGACAGTGCATGGCTTCCTGCTTCTTCCTCTTGAGGAAGTTTGATGATGTGCTCACATACCTCAACTCGGTCAAGGTTCCTATCGATGGCTGTGTATTATGTCATGCTGTATAAAATGCATTTTATGTGAATTATGAAGCATATAGGTGACTAGTGACTTGCTTACGTCATCCGAATACCGAAGATCAGAGAGCACCAAGCGTCTGTTTGAGCTGAAACTTCCAGCCTCCTCCAAAGGGTTTGAATGAGAAACATTGTACGTTATAATGTAGTACTTTCTAGTAAAGTATAGTACTGACACAATAAAATAGAATATAAATAATTAAAAGCTTTTGCACACCGTAACTAATTCATTGAACTCCTGGTGTGCACGATAGCACAACACAGCCATGCTCAAATGAGTTAAAAAAAAAAAAAAAAGAAATCAACTCCTAAGTGGCTCTCTCAACTGCAGTTATATCAGTCAGTTTTTGCTGAGGATAAAGAATATATGCCTGCAAGTATTTTGCTATCATACATTTACATGTGTTGATGCCCCGCTCGTGTTCAAATAAGCATTGCTGAAAAGGTTCAGCGTCCCGGTGGTCCAGTTGTTAGCGCGTCAACCTCACAGTGCAGAGGTACCGGGTTCAATTCCAGCTGCGGCCTCCCTGTGTGGAGTTTGCATGTTCTCCCGCGCCTGCGTAGGTTTTCTCCGGGTACTCCGGTTTCCTCCCACATTCCAAAAACATGCATGGCAGGCTGATTGAACACTCGAAATTGTCCCTAGGTGTGAGTGTGAGCGCCGATGTTTGTTCGTCTCCGTGTGCCCTGCGATTGGCTGGCAACCGGTTCAGGGTGTCCCCCGCCTACTGCCGGAAGACAGCTGGGATAGGCTCCAGCACCTCCTGCGATCTTTGTGAGGATAAGCAGATCGGAAAATGAATGAATGAATGAAAAGGTTCAAACCCCACGAAGCCCGTCAAAGTCAAAATGCAACGGTTCCATTTTTTTTTTTTTTTCAGTTCAGCGGAGCAATAAAGCCCTGATCTTGAATACGCACTTGGTGCTCTCTGCATCGGCGTAAATAAAATATATATAATATCCCATCATGTTACGATTCATAAAACGTAAAATACAGACATTGGTCTAAGTTTGCCTTTCATTTTAGGGTTACTTCTACAACAACGATACATTTAATTTCAACTATGCTCAGGCCAAGGCAGCCATCCGTAACTTCAAAGAAGCAGAGGAGGTACCACAGCGCCTGCGCGGCCGCTTTGGTTTTTTTCCCCCCCGCTATATTATTTACTTCTCATTTTCATGCTTTCTTTCCAGATTTTTCTTCTGATTCAGAGTGAGAAGATCAAGAGTGACTATGTATACCTCAGCTGGCTAGCCCGCTGCTGTATGTATTTTGGATTTTCCGATTCATCCATCCATCCATACATTTTCCGATCCGCTTCATCACAAGGGTCACGGGGGGTGCTGGAGCCTATCCCAGCTGCCTTTGGGCAGTAGGCGGGGGACACCCCGAATTGGTTGCCAGTCAATCGCAGGGCACACAGATACGAACAACCATCGGCACTCACACTCACACCTAGGGACAATTTAGAGTGTTCAATCAGCCTGCCTTGCATGTTTTTGGAATGTGGGAGGAAACGTGGAGTACCCGGAGAAAACCCGCGCAGGCACGGGGGGAACATGCAAACAAGGCCAGAGCCGGGATCGAACCCACGACCTCTGCAATGGGAGGTCAACATGCTTACCACTGGACCACTGGGCCACCATTTTCCTATTCATAATATCCCAAAGCACAAATGCTTCCATTTTCCATTTCGGTGCCACCGCTTGACTAAAATCTCCTCTTGTGTGTAACCTCTTGTCAGACATCATGAACCAGAAGGGTCGTCTCGCCTGGGAGCTTTACTTGAAGATGGGCACTTCCTCGGACTCTTTCAGCCTGCTTCAGCTCATCGCCAACGACTGCTACAAGGTAGCCATGGAATCACGTGATAAGTCGTGAACAGTGACACTTTCGGCTACAAGCTATTTACGCATGCATATGCTCGGTAAAGTACGGAGTGTTCCGCGCCAAAATTGACATCACAAAGTATAAAGATAGTACACCTCTGTTGACGTCGGTAAAGTACGGAGTGTTAAGCCCCAAAATTGACATCACAAAGTATGAAGATAGTACGCCACTGTTGATGTTTCAGATGGGCCAGTTCTACTATGCAGCGAAAGCGTTTGACGCTTTGGAGAAGCTGGACCCCGACTCCAACTACTGGGAGGGCAAGAGAGGGGCATGCGTTGGCATCTTTCAGCTCATTTTAGCCAACAAGGAGTCCAAGTATGTTTGGCTATTATACCAACATTTTTATCATACAGTATACACTGCTCATTATTCTTCCACGAGCACTCGATGTAAGGTTTACGTTCACATTCACACCTAAGGACAACGTTCAGATTTTAACCCTTCCGTGCACCCGGTAACCTGATAAGCTGTCCACTGTAGTAACCGCTGTCCTTCAAAGGGTTAATGACTTTCATGTGGAAACCGAGATTTGAACCCAGAACCTCTTGCCTGTGAGGCAGATCTCATAATCACTTGCACCGTTGCGCTTCAAATTGTTTTTATCCATTCAAAATGAGAGGAAAGCACATTTTTATGTCTTCATTTTAGCCTAGGTGAGTTCATTTCTGGGTTCTCAGAGAAGCCCGGTGAGCTGCTCAAAATTGCTGCTCAAATTTGAGTGCAAAAACGTTAAAGGACTGAATTTGAAAGCGTCCGCATGTAAAGATCTTGATGGTGCTCAAAAAAAAAAATGCTGGATCTGCACCAGGATGGACCCCACCATCCATAATTGTTTTTGCATAGTATTGTACTGGGAATAATGGTCAATTGATGCCTTCCCCCGCCCATCGACAGTTGAGTAAATTAACTCCCCCCACCCCAAGTCATCATTAAGCAAAAATTAGGTAAATAAGAATGAGTGATGGAAGGCCTCTTTGCGTGTTGTTGCTGTGCCAGGGAGACACTTAAGGAGGTGGTGCTCTTGCTACGCAATTCCGGAAACCCGCAGGTGGAATACATCATTCAAGCCATGAGGAAGTGGGCCAAAGACAACAGAGTCTTCCTCTCGTGACTGAGTCATGTGTGAACGCTGCCGCACACATCAGCTGCCCGTGTGTCACAATGAATACCTGTTTAAAGCTAACATGATTAGATGGGTTTAGTTTTGTGAATAGATGGTGGTAACACCTGTATTATTATTATATTTTTTTAAATCAAATATATGTGCATTTTAATTATGAGCACTGAATGCGTTGTTATTTTTACTCTCTGAGTGACTTTGATCAGTCGATTGAGCAACACAAAAATGACTTTACAGTGGATAAAAATGAAGTGAAATGACAAACCAGGGTTTTACTAGCCACACCTGGACAACCTAATGAGATCTAAATATTCTGCCTTCCCAAAGATACAGATAGATAGACGGAAGAGATTTTAGAGCTTTCATTTTATTGCCCAGAAACTAAATGGCTGATGTGTGGAAAGAAATCAAAGTTAGTTCTGTTGTATAAATGACAGAAGCCACGGGAATTTTTTAACATTCTAGTATTAGACATTCAAATAGGCTCAGGTTTTATGGATAGTATTACAGGGTGTGTCAATAACAACTGAGCAGTTTGTTTTATATTATGACACCTCTTGTATTAGAGCTTTGTAGACTGCAGGTGCTCATAATTTTATTTTTTTTAACCTTTATTTATCCAGCTAAAGGCAGAATTTTGTGGCTGATATGTGCAGAAATATACACTTTTGGGGAATGTGGTCTTGATGCAAAAAAATGAAATTAAATGCAAAAAAATTAAATTAAATACCTTAATAAAATTGACTCCAGTATATAAAAGGAGAGTCGAGGCTTTAAAATTTTCATTGTAGGTGACATAAAACTAAATAAATAAAAATAAAATAGCTGCAGTATGTAAACAGATTGAGTTTACTCCTGCTTTGAAATAAAAGGGAATAAAAACAAAGCTGTACATGTCAAAGGATTGTAGCCCCTCCAAAAATCTAAGATATTTATAATACACATTCAAATAAAAAATATACATGTATAGCTCCCTACTGAACAGATGGGTAAGTTAGAGGCCTGTGCTAAAGACAATGAACAGAGATATCGTCATCAGTTCCAATTTTTCTTGTGAGCTGCGAATAAAGTACAGGCTGTTCCAAAAGTCATGGGCACATTTTGACATTGAATATCTCGGAAACTATTAAGGATATAAAAACGCATCTGGTAAATTCAGAAAGCTTGTAATCTCAATTTTTACATGGAATGTTCAAAGATGTTCAATGTGATCACCATTGGTCACATAACACACACAAGCCGATAGTCAAATTCTTGTTATTGTCAATGGTCGCAACAGCTTCTGTTATTCGTGCCTTCAGTTTAAAGCATAAGCACCCATCTGTTATGAATTTACCATGCTATCTCACTATGGACTTCCTCTCTGGTGGCTCCTTTCCGAATTTTCTGCGTAAAGCATGTTGAACAACAGTCCATGATTCAGTTTTTGCAAATTCAAGCACACAAAACGCCTTTTCTGGTTGAGTAAATACCATTAATGGGTCTGAAAAGAAATTTAAAAAAATCAATTGCCTTACGAAAAACTTAATGTAATTAACTTTAAAATGGCACGACTTTTATCTTACTACCATTCATAGTTCAGGAGATATGGGGACTTCAAATGTGCCCAAGACTTTTGGAACACCCTGTACATTGTAGGTTACTGATGAGAACAGAATTTACATCGCTGCCTTTAAAGATACCACATGCAAAAATAATAATAATAATAATAATTAAAAAAAAAAAAGCACTTTGAACATCAAGGGAAAGTGGGTCCAGGCACCCATAGCCCCCACCCTCCTGCACGCGTGCATGTTGTAATGGAGACATATTTACAGGCTCTTTGATTTTGTTTAATGTAGATTAGACCTAGCATATTACCTGCCACAGTGGAGGAGCGGGGGTATTCAATATTGGCTTTTCTCTGAAGTGCCCCCCCTCCCCCACTCACACACACGCCTAGGGGGTTAATTCGGCCTATGGTCTCGCTATCATGTTTCATGTCGTGCCATTTATGCACCCACTGATGAGTCAACAGGTGTCTCCTCTGCTGTCACGAGAAAAAAAGGCGTTGGGCTGACCATGATTCTGGTTCAGCTGCCATTGTTGGGGAAATGAAGGCTGCAATCAGCATTTTATTTTCCTGAAACGTTACATAATATGTTACTTGCACGTAGGGTATGAGACGTCATGACACAACGTGTGAGCTTCACTTTACCGGTGTGTCCTTCTGCCACGCTCTCAAAAGGTCATTAAAGGAGTAGTAATGCTGTTATTAACGCCTGTTGTGGTAGGGGGCGGGTCTAAGGTCGGGGCAACCGCTGATTGGACGCCTTGACACCCTACGAGTGGCACGGCGTTTCCGGTCCGTGCGTGCGCGCATGCGCAGTGACCCCTCTTCCCCTGGTCTGATATTTTATTTACTCCCAAAACCAAGATGGCTTCTGTGAATGTGTCGGTCCCATAGCAAATCGAGGATGCGAATAGCTGCCGGAAAAACAACTTTCTCCCGACTGTCGCATCCCCTGGAGTCCGTTTCGTATGGTTCGGAGGAGGCCTCCACCTCCGCGTAGCCGCTGAGTAGCCTTTGGGGCTTCGCGGAACCGTCCTCAAGGCACCAATTTGGAGTAGTTTGGTCAAGTATCCTGGTCTCCTTCTCGCCGTGTGTCCGGAGAGAGGTGCGAGAAGGCGGCTCATCCAAATGGCCGAACCGAGAAAAGTGCAGTTTGTCACCCTGTCGGCCTTCGCGGCCGGGGCCGCCTCGGAGTCGAGGAAACGCCGGTTGGAGGACGAGGCCGACTACAGCTTAAGCGAAGACGACGAGGTCGGCGCGTCGGCGGGGGAAGGCTTGACGGAGACCGGGGCAGGAGGCGCCGCGAGCCGCCGCGCCAAAGCCGGGGAGAGGGACAAGGCTGGAGCCGAGAAGAGAGCGACGGTGCGGCTCAACCTGCCCCTCAGCGAGCCCGACGACCGTGCCTCTGCCGAGTTCAATTACGGTGAACTCCTCCACAACCTTCAGGTACGTCAGCCCCACTCACTTTAGTGAGCCGGACTCGGGATTTTATTGCACTTTGCCGTGTTTGTGTGGACTTGTCATGGCTTGGATAAGACGAGGAGGCGGAAGGGGGGGGGTGCACCTTGTCCTTCCGTGGATGACCAAAGCAGAAAGCCAGCAGAGGGAGGGCTTCTTGTTCAACTCCCAACTCGGTCGTTGACCACTATTTGGAGAGGAGGCTGTCTGGCTCATTATGCCATGGTGGTGCTGGGCTACCTGTGCCGCCGCCGCCGCCGCCGCCTCTCGCTTGCCCAGCAACAGTCACACAGCCATTATAGAGGCGTCCACATGCCACATGCAGCAGCCTCCCCCCTCCTGCTCGCTCGTTGGCCCTCTGGCTGCAGCTGAGAGATGAGCACCAGGACGTAGCATGCCACACGCGGCACCTGGGCCCCTCTCACGGATTGCTTTATTTACACCACTTCAAGCCAGAGGTGGCGAAAGTGCTCCCACTCTCAACTGAAGTAGGAGTACAGATACTTGTGTGGGCAAGGGGGGGGGGGGTACTGGTGAAACTACAAGTACTGAAGTTAACCCGAAACGTCGGAAATCATTATTGACACACAAAGAAAAAAAAACACGTCATATTTGCTGCAGCTGTACGTATGACTTGTCACCCGCCCACCCCAACCCCCCAGGTGTTGCAATTGCAATTCAAGATGCAATTATTTTTTTGGGAAAGGTCCTCTTCCCATGTAATTTTTAGCAAACATAATGTTTGTTGATGAATGAACAATATCAGATTTCATATCTATCTACGTTTTGGCATTATAACGCGTTTTTTGCAGATCCTTACAAAGTCCTAAAGCAATCAATTAGAATTAAAATATTTTGAAGCAATCTTTGAAAGGTCTGAAGAAATGCTAACAGGTAAGTATAATTTTATGATGGTAAATCACAAAATAATTTAACTTTCTTTAAAATTGTATTACCCTTTTGATAATGTCACACAATCACATCAGTGGAACCAAAAAAAAAACAATGACGTGGTTTTGGTTTGGAATCTTAATAGCAGATGCATAACATTTATGGGCTTGGGGGAAAAAAAGTGAAGTAGAGTTCCGATGTGTTTCACTTTTAAGTACAATATATTTAGCATTTAATCATTTACAAATGTCTGCTTTCCAACGTTTATTGGGGTACACATTCTATTTGTCTTAAGTGCAATACATTTACAGTGAATCATTTGTTTGTTTTTTCATTTGCCATATATTTAAGACCAGGGTGAAAACTTTTTTTTGGAGGGGGGAATGAACACTTGGGCATACTTGAGCGTCAAGTACTTTTGGAGGTGGTACTCAGCGGGAGAGGTCGGGGTTGCAATCCCTGACCATTGCGACCTTGCCGTAGTGTCTTTGAGCAAGATACTGAAGCCCCAGTTGCCTCTGATGCTGCATCATCTGTCGCTAAATGAGGAAACGGGGCAAAGCCCTTTGAGTGCAAAACAATCGCAAAGGCTGCAATTTGGTGGCGGGGGGGGGGCTATTTCATTTTGGTTGATTGGTAGAATTTATTTATTGATCTATTTATTTATTTATGTGTGTGCACATATTTCTCTAAGGATATAGTTCAGTGTGGGAAGGGTAGATAAGTTTAGTTGACGTTTTATTTTCATGGAACCTGAATGGTTGAAGTGATTCAAGCGCCGATTTCTTTGCATTATTGTTGTAATCTGATCCATGATTTTACGTAACTGACCCGTGTTTACGTTTGGTGCAATTTTGTGAAGTTGTCGCCGTGAACGCTTAAAAGAGAGCAAGTCACGTCAAAGTTAACCACTCGAATTGAAGTAGACAACTCAAGAATATGAATATGTCATGAACTCATTTGCTGCCTGTATTGTAGTGACCAAAACATTGATGTGTGGTAAATCTGAGATAATTTATCGCAACGCAGATGCACGAATATAACGTTGCTGTTTGCAATTGATTTCTAAACATCCAACTGCTAACGTTGGTTCCAGCCGAAGAACAAACCTCCAAGTGAGACTCCTGCCCCCGACCCTGACGACCCCTTCAATGATGACGAGAAGGAGCGACTGCAAGTGGAGGCTCTGGCGAAGAAGTACGAAAATAAATATGTAAGTCCTTTTTTTAAATTTTTTTTTTAAATCTGTTGTTTGCTTGCACTTAAAAAGGAAACGTCAATTTTAATATTTGATGAGAAGCAATTCCATATTATTATAATTTCATAGCATAATTGCCAAAGTCTTCAGAAAAAGAAAAAAACACAACCAATTCAACAAACAAGAAGATTCCAGTTGCCTCTAATCAACTTTTGCGGTTTGCCATGAAGTGGATGGCTAAGAATTCAAACCGTCATAAAGAAAAAAACCTAAATTTTTAGCAAGGAAGCTGGAAGCTTTTACTATCAACCCGTATTATAAAATAAACAACTTACTGTACTTTGTTGGAAACAAAACTTTAAATGCAGATGCATTTAATAGAATTTTTTTTTTTTAATTACTTGTTTCATACCCACTTGGAGTCTTTTTCACGATCTTCATTTGCACATTTGCCTAATTTATTTTTCGCTGTAACACGAAACGTCTCAAAATGTTTTTTCATCACAATTTGTTCTCAGTTTCTCCAAGCAGAAAAGAAAAACCAAAACTTTGAGGTTGCCATGGCAATAAGAGCAATGATTTTACCTCCTGCCACTGCACAATGTTAAAGACTTTTTTTTTGCCACGTATCACAATAATGTTCTCCTGCTATTCGAGCTGGGCTTTTTTCCTGCATTAAGCCCCTCAATTCACTTGAACAAAGTTACTTGGCACCAAGATGCCCGCAAGATGGCACCCAAAATGTTGGGGGCAAAGCAATACTTTCATTGCTTTGGCCTGAGCACAAAAATGTCAGAGAAGCGACTTTTTTGGCAAATAACAGCAGAATGGGTACCACAAAAAAAAGGGATAATTGAAAGTGCGAATGCCGAACTACGAGTCTTAAGTGGGTTCACTAAATTGCATACTTTGCATTCCTTTGCTCTAAATGTGATGTCATCGCTTTGGTTGTCAGATGGACTTTTAAGTAGGATCCATTCATGTGTTTTGCTCCTTAAAAATAAGTGACGTTTATTTATTTGTTGCAGGGCAACGTGACAAAGAAGAAGAAGGACAGAATGCAGGATTTGATTGATATTGGCTTTGGTTATGATGAGACGGACCCCTTCATTGACAACTCTGAGGCTGTGAGTCCCCCCCCCTTCCAGAAACACAAACTGTATTTGATGATACTGAGCTTTTCAAAACTGCAATTCCTCCACTTCCATCTCGGTTGTTGCTGCTGACTCATCGGTCGTGACGACAGCGACAATGACTGTGTCACTTTAAGTGGCACCAACGTGTTGCTCCCAAAAAAAATTGTACAACATGACTCAACGTTCTTGGATGATATGTGTCTGACTTGGGAATCGCGTGTTTTTGACAACTGCAATCAGTGCCGTTTGATCCATTTTTTTCATCAATAGAAACCTCTTTGGTCGACCAAGATTGATTCAAAAGGCTGCATTTACACCGAATGGTTCAAGTGGCATAATTTCATTTTGTTGTTGTTTCACTCTCAAGTGCCACAGTTCAGATCTGGGCCACGGCAGTGAAAAAAAAAAATCATGGAATTGGAATGAGGCCTCTTCCAAATGTGGATAAAAATCCAGAACGTTCTTGTACAGCACCACTATCAAACTCAAGGCCCGGGGGCCAGATCTGGCCCGCTACATCATTTTATGTGGCCCGCAAAAGCAAATTAAACATGTCAACTTGCATGATGCTAGCTAAAATCTCGACCAAAATTAAAAATTCTACATGTGATAAATACGACACATATTGTCAGCATTTTCTTGTTACCAAACCCCCCATTACAGTAACTTAAACAATAGTTGAATGAACCGTCATAATAGCCCTCCTAGGGAAACGGCGACTAAAATGTAGCCCTCGGTGGAAATCCACTCTCCACTGAAAAAGTTTTTCGTTTGTTTTGCAGTTGCTTAACTAATGGAGAGAACCCAATGAACGCTGGCAGCAAACGTTTTTTTTTTTTCCCCCCTCTTTGTCCATTAGTATGACGAGCTGGTCCCTGCCTCGTTGACCACAAAGCTGGGCGGTTTTTACATCAACACCGGAACGCTGCAGTTCCGAGCGGCGTCTGACTCCGAGGGCGAGGACGACAAGGTGAGCTGGCCCCGCCGCCCCGTTCGTGAGTCTTCAAAGTACAACGTTCACTGCGTTGAGTGACGACTTGTCCTCTCATGTCAGAACACGAACGGCGACAATGAACAGGCCAAGACGAGGAAGAAGAAGGAGCTGAGCAACCTGCAAGAGAAAAAGAGCATTGAACCTAAACAAGGGTCAGTGGGTCAACTCATGAGTGTATCATTTAACGCCAGCATATTGAGCTTTTTTTTCTCCTCACAATTAATTCACAGTTCCAAGTTTTCTAAAACTTAAAAAAAAAAAACAACTTTTTTTTTTTTTAAATTTCATAGGAAAATCTATTTTAGCTAGAATTATTTCATTTGTTTTCATGAACTCTAATATCCTTGGTTCCCAGGTGTTTTTAAAAACATTTCAGTGACCTGCTTTTATCAAAATAACCAACCCGAGCAACAACAATTATAGCACTTGTTAACACATCCAACTTTTTTGTCTTGCTGAAACAAGCCTGTTTGAGAGAGTGGCCTTTTTTCATGCAGTGAGCCGAACCCTCATTCTGCCCCAGAATACTGATTGGCCAATGACGAATTGGAATCGGAAATGAGTGCCCTTAATGAAAGAGAATGACATTATTTTCATGTATCTAAAGGTGGTGCATGGGTGCGTCACCATACGCAAATAGTTTCAGCACCACCGTGTCAACCATTTCAACAGCAATTGAGTATGTGCCACTCAACAGAAGCTAATGGTGTTTGCTAACGTTTATCTGTCTGTACAGCTAACAAAAATAATTTGGAGCTCTGCTTACTTAGATGTGTGGGGGAATTCTATCTGATAATTGATCTCCAGAGGTGGAATTGCCTGGCCGTGCTGTCGCATGGCGGCAGTTCTGACAGTTGTCACTTGAAAGTGGCTCTGGATCTTCACCCAGCCTAGCCTCAAAATAAATTTCACGACAGTGGGGTGGAAATCCGAAACTGCTTTCTCTTATACACATTTTCACAAATAGGAAAACACAAATTCTTAAAAAGACAGTTTGACCTAAGATAGTATGTCCCCTTTAAATCGCGCTCTAAATGAACACAAAAAACCTGGGGAAAAAAACCCTCAAATGCCATGAAAGGTCGGTCCACTTTTAGCATGTTAATGAAGCGTGCGTGACAAGACCGCGGCAGCGGGCACGCTGACTCGCTGTCACCATGTAGCCACCTTGGAGAAAAGCGCTCCGCTATCCACGCTCACATCGGCCAAATAGTCAAACACGAAAACAAGCGCTAAAAATAGCAGCGGCGGCCATTGTGTCTTCATGAGGGCGAATGATGCTGGCTTGATGTGTGCGACAGCTCCTTTGCTCTTGCGGGTTATGCCGGCCTCATGCACACGCCAGTCATCTTTTAGTGTGCTGTCACTTCTTTACTTGAACGTAAAAATCTTGTTAAATATTTCAAGTCTCCTCGTGATGGTGATGAATCTTTTTTTTTTTTTTTTTTTAATGCTCCAAAAAAGTTTGTTCAAGGTCTGATCCCCCCCAAAATTCCATTTAACATTTTCAGGTGCTTTTATGTCACATCTCATCAGAACAGGTTGTCATTTTATACACTTATGCAGCTTCTTATTAGATTTTGTCCGCTTTGACCCACACTACATTCTGTATCTGGATGTAAAGCATAATCTTTTCACTAACTGTACCAGAAAAATCTATAATTTCCGTGCAGAGTGGCAGCTGTCAGCTTCCATCGGCCCGAAAAGAAGAAGCGCAAAAAGCTGATGAAGGACTCGCTGTATTTGGCGGCCATGCTGCGCCGCTTCACCATGGAGAAGGAACAGATGCGGAAGAATAACCTCAGCGTGGCTCCCGCGGGCCTGGCAGGGGGCGTGGCCAACAAGCCGTGCGCCGCCGACGCGGCCAAGCACCTACTGGCGTCCGACTCGGCCCACCCGCCCCTCGACACCAACGCCACCGCCAACAGCGACCTCTTGCTGGCGGACCTGACCGGTGACCCCGCCGTGATGTCACTGCTGGGCTCGGCCAACGAGAAGGAGCTTCAGGACCTCCTCGGCGACCTGGACTTTGGCTTGTTGGACGGCGAACAGCAGCACGCCGCGTCGGCCGTCAGGGAGAACGGCATCCTGGGAGTCGGCACGCCCGGCCAAAAAGGAGGAGCGGGCGGGGGCATCCAAGGGCGAGGCCTGGGGTCTTCCGGTGGACTCTTCCCACCTCCGCCGCTGCCTGGGGGGCTGCCGGCTCCTCTCGTCAAGCGCATCGAGGACCTGCGGGCGGTGAGTCACATGAAGTCATTGTCGTTTCGGTTTCCCTTGGAGGGCCGTTATGAATTTTCGGAAACCATAGAAATGTTGAATCCCCTCCACAAATTACATACACAGCGCACAACAAATTGATGAATAACTAGTTTTAAAATCAGAAGTCGAAAATAATAACTGTTATTGTGGATTACATATGACAATATGAAATTTTGGTTCTGACTTGAGCAAGCATCACGGAACTTGACATGCTTGATTTACTTTTGCGGGCCACATAAAATGATGTGGGGGGCCAGATCTGGCCCCCCGGCCTTGACTTTGATATCGGTGGGGTATAGGAAGAGCCCACAACTTTAAAAAAAAGAAAGCTGCTTTTCAGTCACAATATCAGCAGTCCTACTTAAAGATACTTTTTTTTTCTTCCCCATTTGTTTCCCATGTACCAAATAAGCCTAATACGTGGTTACACCTTCGCAAATAGGTCATCAGAGCTGCTTCATTTGCATTAAAAAAAAACCAAACTACATTTTGGGGTAAACAGGCCGTGGACGTCGTTTCAACGCAGCCTTAACAAAGACTAAAGTCAGATTTGGAAGAGCGTGAGACATCGTGCTGTTGTCGGGCGCAATTTGTTGACGCCGCTCTTTTTTTCCTCCCGCCCGCAGGCTTCTCGTCAGTTTGATCAGGAGGGCAGAAAGAAATTTTTCACCCTGGACATGAATAACATCCTGCTGGAGTGAGTACGACAAGCGCAGCTCCTCTGCGCTGCCAGCAAAGGCTTCGCGAGGCTTTTGTCCGGCGGTGTCCGCTCGCTTCACACTATCGAACCGTCTCCGTTTAATCGACCCCGCGGCGCGCGCGTGACAAGAGTCGTCGTTCAGGGCTGACCTTGAGTTGTGTGTCCTCTGTTAGCATTGAGCTACAGGTGCAAAAGCAGCCTCCCGACGTGCGCTCGGGCGTCTACGCTCACATGGAGGCATTCGTGCCGTGCAACAAGGAGGCGCTCCTCAAGCGGCTCAAGAAGCTCAGCCTCAAGATCCAGGTGAGGGCGGCTCAGTGCGACAACGGGCCCACGCCGACGCTGATGCTGATGCCCCACAGCAAGGTGCTCGCCACACTTGGCTGTAACTTTACTCAAGCTCTGCGCCCGCCGTCTTGTCTTTCAGGTGTATTTGTCTTTCACGTACGATATCGGTCGAGACAGAAAGCCAACACGCCTGCTATCTGTTTCCTGTCGCGCTTTTGCGCACGTGTGAGCCCGGAGCCCATCCCAGCTGACTTGAAGCCAGAGAAGGGTTTACACCCTGGATAGGAACCGGCCAATTGTAGCATTCAAACCTGTCGACGGTGGACGATTACGTCTCGAGCTGACTGACAGCGTGTTTTTGGAATGTGGTTTCATCC
The DNA here is from genome assembly GCA_901007745.1 of Hippocampus kuda. Classification (NCBI taxonomy): domain Eukaryota; kingdom Metazoa; phylum Chordata; class Actinopteri; order Syngnathiformes; family Syngnathidae; genus Hippocampus; species Hippocampus kuda. The sequence continues at coordinate 1,888 of CAAKHF010022502.1, read as the reverse complement.
CATTAACTCATTCAGTACCAGCCAATTCTGGACCAAGTCTGAAAAGACGTTTAAAAACGTCTTTGGGAGTGAATGAGTTAATAACACAATTGAGTTTTTGTAAATGTCTGAGTTTTTTCTCGGGCAAAGTTAAACAAATGACTCGACACACAGGGAAGATTGGCTTTTGACGGCGGAAGAGGATCTCTGAGGGCGAACGACGGTAGTCGCCCCGTGACCACACGCAGAGATCCTTGTCCTCCAGCCGGACTTTGTTTACATATGCAAAAACACAATTTTGCTCGTCGATTTCTTTATCAGTAAATTACAAAGATGAGTAAAATGAACAATTTTCCATGATGATATAAAAGAAATAAAATAAATAAATAAAAATAAGCCTGAGTTATTGTTCGAATACAATTCACTCATTGAACAATTTTACACATTTGATGTGTGAGACATTTTAATTGGCCCCTGTATCTTAAGGCCCAAAATTACCGTAACTGGCATAGGCTCGGGCTTCCAGCTCGGGCATAGGCTCGGGAGTGAAGACAAGCAGAAAATGGTTGGAAGGATAGCTGGCGTTACTTTTTCATTTTGTTTGGCTTGTTTTTTTGTTTCTGTTTTACTCCAAGCGCACATATTTGCCGATCATCACTCAGGTTGCTTTGTGAATAATCATGTTTGGACCACAGCCTTATGTATGAATGGACGACTTCCCTTTTTATTGGTTCGCCGTCGTCACTGTTGCAGTGACATCAGTCAAGGTCGGCAGCTGTCACCTTCTCGACCCCCCCACACACACACACACACACTGTTTCTTGCCTTGTCAGCTCATTTCTAATCCCAAACGCACTCGGCGTAGGTGGCTGACTTGAATAACGGCTGCCAACAAAAAAACGGTCAAGCGTTGTTGACGAAAGACACGGTATAAAAGCCTCCGCTTAGCTCACCGCAGCCTCTCTCCTTCCTCCTTCCTCGCTCAGGACGACAGGATGCGGATGCCGCTGCTGGAGCTGAAGCTGGCCGTGTGCAGCGTGATGCCCCAGCAGATCGCCAGGTACAACATGGACTGCATGGCCAAGGTGGCAAAGTAAGTTGAAGCGGCACACGCCATTTTGAATGCATTAGATAGGCGCTGTCGTAATCCACCTTCACAGAGGCAGCCTCGCTCACTCCTCTTGTCACACCGTCTTCTGTCAGGCACGTGGACATTTTTGTCAGATAGAAAAAACAAGCAAACAAACTGTAATATCATCGGTAAAACATCTGTGCACCTGAAGACCATGAGAAAAGGCACACCGAGACAGCGCCTTCAAATGTTTTGCATGTTTCACTTTTGTTTTGTGCTGCTGTTCCTGTTCAGGCTTTTTTGTTGTTGTTTTTTTGTTTTTTTTTTAACTTGGCCGTGACTGTGTACATCTGCAGGCAGCAGTCGGAGGAGGGCGAGAAGAACGGATCAGAGGAGGAGGATGATGAGAAACCTGGCAAAAGGGTGATGGGTCCACGCAAAAAGTTTGTCTGGGATGACAAGCTCAGGTAAGGATTGAGCTGTTTTGCTCTGGCTCCTTTAAAAATTTTTTTTATTATCTGAGGCAAAGATTTCATTGACATAATTCCTCCTTCTACAAAGTTGTCACTTTTCTCTTGGTCATAACCGCGCTGGTATTGTGCCTGCGTGCGTGTGTGTGTGTGCAGGAGTCTGCTTTGCACGTTGGTGCGAGTGAAGCTGAGCTGCTACGACATGGAAAGCCAATGTTCTCTCTCTGTGGAGGACTACCTCAAGGCCTTTTTGGAGAATGAGGTCAAACCGCTGTGGCCCAAAGGCTGGATGCAGGCCAGGTCGGTTTTGGATGTGCACACACACACACACACGTGTGTGTGTGTGTGTGTGTGTGTGTGTGTGTGT
>CAAKHF010022497.1:5000-19084 GCA_901007745.1 Hippocampus kuda | reverse complement strand
GTTTAGGATATGTTCTAGACCTAATGGTAATAGGTGGAAAGGCTGACGTATAAGCTCTGCAAAAAAAAAAAAAAAAAACACAACAAAGAAATGAGGTTCCCACTTCCTTTTTCTACTGCTATGTACCTCTATTTTTTTTTTAAATTTCAAAAGTATTTTACTCTGGGTGGTTGTATTTTATCTTTAGTCCATTTAATATTTTGGCTAATTTTGAATAGGTGAAAAAAAATATTTACCAACACCATTTGGTATGAAAATCTTACATTATGATACATTTTTCAGCTGTATCAACCAAGCCCTATTTTCCAACTTCATAGTACTAAAGGCATCAGTTACTTGGTATCTGTGAGAAGTCAAGAGTTAAGTACATGTTACTGGCATTGGTCGGGAAAAAGCGGGAAATATCCCTAATAAAGACCAATGACAAGCAAAAAAAAAAAAAAAGATACGTAGGGGTGCTAACGATGAACCATAGCACAGTGGGGGAACAATGTACCTGGCAGCAGGATTCCTGTGGCCATGCACTCCAGAACCCTGCGTAAGGCTTCTCCCGGGCTAAGCAGGCCAGTCGCACTGCTGATGACCTTCTCCACCAACAGCTCCAATGCCTTGGGCAACAGGATTTATATTCTTTTAGTAAGAAAGTACCAAAATTGGGTAGTGACTAAGGATGGGGATTACTGTTCATCAGATACTCCACACAGGAAATCTGGAGAGGGGATTCCAAACCAGAACCTCAGAACAAAGAGGCAACCACTATGACACCATACAATGTGTAATAAATCCCAACTTGGTACAGTATTTGTCTACACTGCCCGCAGAGGGACTGGTGGGTTGATGCTTGACATTTTGAACAATACAAGACAGACAATGTTGAAAATATTTCAAACTTGTACAGAACTGCTCGGAAACTGCCGGAAATGGAACAAAAGTAGGATTTTTTACATTAAGAACCAAGAGGACTGCCTTTCACTGGATTTATTCAAGGCGACATGGTCATAATTCTTAACCAACAATTAGTAAGATCATTTTATTGTAGTTAGATCAAGGACTCACCCAGCTGGGAACCTTCCCCCATATGGGCACTCGCTGGGATAAATCTCTTAAGACTCGAATGATGATGACACAGGACTGCAGTCCATTGGCACGAGCCTTCAGAGGAAGCATTCATGGAGATGAGCTCATTACAATGTCCACAACACTGATAGGTATTGAATTTGAGTCAAAATAAGTTGGCAGCCATTTTAGATTTAGTCTTAGTCTTTTGGACAAAAATGCTCATTAGATTTTGTCACATTTTAGTCATTCCTATTGATGATAGCTTTAGTTTTTGTTGACGAAAACTAAAAAAGGTTCAAGGATACTTTAAGTCAGTTTTAATTAAAAATAGTAAAAATACATTTAGCTGATCGTCATCTCGTTAGTATCATGAAAAAAAAGGGATGTTAAGGAAATAATTCGATCATCGTTGACGAAAACTGGTAAAAATGGCGCTTAAGATGCATGCATTACTTTTACCTGAAACCATTTGGCATGACGGAGTGCAGCCAAGTGTTCCAAACAAGTTTTCTTATTTAGAAGATCAGGCGGGTCATTCTCAGCAACATCTGATAGGGAAAACAAACACACTTAATGATTAGCACCAGAAATAAACCGCAAACAGTAGCCGTATCCTTGATCAATCAAATGTGTCATGGAATCGTGAATCGTGCATGACCAGATTTCCCCTCTGCTCCTTTAAAATGTGCTTGATCCATTTGGTTAGTGAGAGAGAAACAGGAGGGGCAGAAAGGATGTAATTGTCAAGGAAGAAGCTACAGTGTTTTTTGCTTGTTTTGGGGAGGTGAATGAAACAAATTAATAATAATAAAAAAAAGTACATGCATAGACAACAACAAAAAAATGTAACATTTTTGGAGAAAACTGGAAGAAGTTTAAAGGACCAACGTGAAGGATTATAGTGGCATCTAGTGGTGTAAATGCAGAAAATCGCACATTGAAAGACATTCCTAATATTTGCGTTGCCTTCTTGAGCTCCAGGAGAGAAGCAAAATATTAGGCAATGCTCTCAATATGATCCCGTGCATATTTGGATGTCATTTGATGAGATTGGACACATCCACCTATGGGGTATGACCACTACCACCCGAGTAAGGCTGCCCTAACTGTAATACAATGTAATTGTCTTGGGCAGCATCTGAGTGTTTCAGGTCTGAAGGACTATTTCAAGATTAGAAAAATTGAACACAAAGAACTCTCACATATCCCGTAATAGAGCCCCTTCTGTCCGACACACTGGTCCTTTAAATGGGACTGATGCACAATTCAAATTGCTGTCAGCCCAGTACAGCACGTTGTGAAACAGTTTATCAAGCAGCAGATGCGTGGACTACTTTATATTGCATTATAGATTGCATTACGGTCATTTAAATGAGTTTGGGTTCCCTCTAGGTTTGTTTTTTTTTTTTTGGTGTCTTTTCATCCACTGCTTTACTGAGGGAGCCTCAGCCAAACTATTTCTGACTCTTTGAAACATGAAACAACTGAAATGTGCACTTTATCGTCTTAAGAACATCAAGTGTTTGTAGACGGTATTGCCTCCCACATATCCTCTCCATACAACGTTAAAACAAAGAAGGCACAGCTTATGTCATGAGCAATTGGTGTCATGCTTTGGAGAGGAACTACAGTAACAATCTTAATGACGCTCGATCCACCTGTGCCTTCCCTGCTTTTTATAAATGAAGCTTCTTGAGCAAGGTTACTTTTGTTCATTCATGGATCTATGCAAGACAAATAGAAAATCTCTGGGAATGAACATGTCAGAGAGATGAACACAATTAGCAATATTAAATGAAAGCAGATTGCATAGTTATTTGTAACATCAACAACAACAACAAAATACGGAGTGGTTGTGATTTTTTTGGAGAGTAGGAAAGGAGTTCATAAATAACTTTCAACGACAAATTGAAGGCACTTTTTTGCAAAACTTCTAATCCAATTACAAAAATACCGAGGGCTATGATGTGGTAAGTTTTCATTCATGGGGTTTCTCACAAGCTAAATCAAGAAAACAAAGCCACGCCTCCTGAAGTCTACATCATCATTCCATTTAGAATAAATGACCCATATTTAATAGGCTAAACAACACTAATGTGTGTTGCTGCTCCACAAAGCTCATTGAATATGGCCGGCTTGTTGCAGTCATTTCCCCATTCTTAGTGGTATGAGTGTGGCCTTCACAGCAGCGTCACGCCAAGGTCATCTGCTCAAGAATTACCTCTCCGTGATCAGCAACAGTAAATGAATGATAGCAGCCATAGAAAACAGCAGTACCATGCTTTCCCCAATGAAAAACGTGCAAAGAAACACAGAGCAAGAGTGGTCGCGCCACAACATGATTGTGAAATTCACTACAATGTTGGATGGGCAACAAAGGCAGAGGCTTCCTTCGCTGATGCACAAATGTAGTGATTGAAATAATTGTGAGGAAAACACTCAAACTCCTCATGGCTGAGAATGCATCGTTATGACAGCAGGAGGAAAACGACTGGGATGAAGACGTCACCTCAAAGCTGGCGTCATGGCTGAGATGTAATAATGCAACAAAACCGGAAATACTGCACACAATATGGACAGAAGTATTTGGCCACAGACAGGCGGTTTTATAACGTCCAATTCATCTGGAATTGGTTGCCACTTTATAGCTTTTGTCGCATTTTGGAAAGTGTGTGTGCGAGAAGTTATCTTTGTTCTGATGGAGGTGAAGTCAGGGCACTCAAGTTCTTCAACATCACACTCATTCAAGCATGTCCTCATGATTTTTGTTGTGTGCACAATGTCATCGGAAAGCTCCCATAACAATGTCTTGGGCATTTGTCAAATTTTGACATCTATCAGTTCTGTTGATAGACAAGTGGGATTCTTAACTTCACAGAACACGTTTCCAGTGCTCCAGCCGCAGGTCTTGTGGCCACAATTCCATCCGCCAAAATGCTAGGCTATGTCAGAACCCTCCCGCCGCACAATATGTGCGCTGATGGGCCAGACACAGCAGTTTTTACTTTCACAGCATCCCGGTTATGTAATGTTTTCTGGCACATTCTCTAAACATCACCACTTGTCAACACCCGATAGTGTTGGCAAAAAAACAACAACTTTGTTTGAATTCTGACTTATTTTTGATGACACCAATCTGGAATTGGGTGAGCTTGTTGGAATAATTATCTTTAACCTTTTCAAAGCACGACAGCATAATGCTTCATTTTACACACCAGTGGTAGTGGATTGAATGAAAGACCCGAATTCAATGTGCGGCCCAATACTTTTGTCCAAATAACAGTAGATACTTTTTTTTCCCCTATTATCTGAAAGGTGACCCTCAATCTGTTCTGTTTCTTGATCTTGTATCATGGGAGTGTATCTGGGTGCTAAGATAACACAACATACACCCTAGTGGCACAGAAAGGTCGGAGAGCCCGGCTTTTGATTCTGACATGGAAAGTAAACAAAAGATTTGGGGGTGGAAGGGGCTTAGTGCGGCTGTAAGAAAAAGGAGGGATGAAAATATTGGGACAAATTAGTATGACAAGTCTTTCTTTTATAGGGTTTGCTAGTTAAAACAAAGCTTGATTGTAAATCACACCCAATCCAGCTAAAATTTGGGCAACTATTGGGTGCAAATTATCGAGCCGTGAGGGTGGCGGGGGGGACTGCGGGGTTGGGGTGATACTGTGAGTGTATTAGATACAGTGCCAACAAGTGCTTCTCTGCTACCGAAAGCTTTGGCTTCTCTAACCTTTCTCAGCCGCTTTTCCTCCTGCCTGCTTGTCCGTCTCAGCAGCAGGGTCGTCCCTCATGAGCGGCGAGGTGAGAGAAATGGTCACCTGCATTACGGGCTCCTTGCTCGATAATATGACGATGCTGGCCTTCTCTGGATGAGCCTGCACCGTATACTGATCTTCAGAAAATGTCTGCCGGTTAAAAGGACACTCGGAATTACTCACTACAGAGGAGATGGGGTACATATGTGGGGGCAATGAGCCTTAAAAGGCAAAGGTACAGGGCAATTGTTTTTTTTTTTCTTTACTTTTTAAAGCGACTGAAAATACAATTCTCTTGACAATATATTTACAAAAATAATATTTAGGGGAGGAACATGAACAGTTTATGAAACCCCATATCTCGCTCTGTAGGATTCAGGTGTCATAACCAGGCAGTGCATCTAAAGATCAGTGGATTAAGCGTTACGTTTACAGCAGGAGGGGCAAGCTTATTTCAACATGTCGTTGCCTTCCGACTTTCTGTCTTCAGACATTCAGACAGAAATTGGGTTTCTCTCTTAAGCCCAGAGGTGGCTCCATTTGTAGAGCTGAAGGGATATTATTTACTTCAGTTGTTAACTCATTCACTGCCACACAGTTTAAATGGATGTTTTAATTCTATAACCGTCAATGGCAGTGAATGAAAACCTAAATGCAGTCTTTCATAAGCAGGATAAACACTCGTCTGGCATATGAGAGAAACCCGTGTTGAAAGAAGCAGGCCAGTCCATAAGAATCAAAACTTTCAGGTCTCCTGCAATGTAAAACTTAGTTGATGATCCTGCTGCTTTGGCACAGTGCTGGTACAGACCTGTAAAATATAATGCTTTAATTTTGAAATTCTACAGTATGTAACATCATTATCCTGCAAAATATTCGGGGGTTTAAAAAAAAAAACGTTTTCTCATGTTTGTCAAGATTCATCCAGAGGTACACCTTTATTCGCAAAAAAATAGATGCACATTGTGATTCATGAGTCAGATTTTCTTACCGCCAGTTCCTTGGGCAACTGCTTAGCAATGTTCTTCAGTAAGGAGATGGTGGGTTTTTTAGAAGTCAACAGGATTAGATGAACATTAGTGTCACCCCGAAGTAGCAGACCTTTGGCAAGGATGCCCACCCGCATCACACCTCTGAGCAGGCGGACTGCGTTTGCAGTGCTATCAAGAAGGACAAAGGCAAAAACTCGATAGATTGGAAGCCATTTGGGTTTGTATTATTTTGCAGACTTTTGTTGACGTAGTGTTTTTTTTTTGTTGCCTTTTGGCATAGTTCACCTCAGTCGCGAAAGCGAGTAACTCGCATTATATGTTAACTTAAACGCTGACTTCGTGGTCTCGTAACTGTAATTCATCTCAATGCATCTAAAAGCAATATCCAATTTACCCACGGCCCTCAATTTAGGTCGATTTGGGGGCAATCCAATGGATGTATGAACAGGACTCAGAGAGTTTACTCTTCAATACCATTGGTGTGTGTGCTAGGTAACCTGAAACTGTGTCTAAATTCGTACCTTTTTGGGTCCTCACTCTCAGTAGCGCCAGTAGCGATGTTCTTCTCAAATAGATTGTCTGACACCATCTTCAGGGCTCGCTCAGAGTGGGAGACGATCCTCTGAACAGCCTGCAGCTCTTCCTCCCCAGGGTAAATGGTGGCGTGTTTTGCCATCACAAGGCGGTCGTCGGGTGAGTCTGGCCGCCGCACACACGACTGACACAAAAGCATGAAAGCACACTTATCATTAAGTCAACACAAGGGAGAACAAGTTACAGGTCAGATCTGGGGAAATGAGAGAAACACCTGCATGAGCAAAACTCACCAGCAGAGGGGGCACAGGCATACCCCGGCGGCTCATGAGAGGTGGGGGAGCCAATCTGCGTCTCTGCTCCTCCCAGTACAATTGCTCATCCTCCATTCTTCTCCAGTACATGTCGTCCTCATATCGCCTGAATGCACAAGTGGTGAGAAATGTGAATGGAGGAAGACTTTCATTTACACCGATGACTATCGCAATATCCTAATCACAGATCTCTTATAAGATGCTTTGCATCTTATGGCAGATGGGTACCTTACAGTAAGTCCATCAGGGACATCCGCATTTAAAAATAAAATGTTTTCAAAACGTCCAGACCTCCTCTCTACGTGCCAGAGCTCCTCATCATCTTGCTGTCTCTTCAGCATCGTCCTGTGCTTCTTCAATTTGCTCTCCTGCAGCTTTCTGGCTCGGTTACTAGGTTTGATCTCGACTGGGAGCTCCGGGTTCACTTTCCTCTGCAGAAAAAAACAAAACAAAACAAAACAATAGGACGATATAAGACATGCAAGACATTTATTGAAAAATGCCGCCGTCACTTATCTACCTTGTACTGCAGTCTGTGTCTTCTTCCCTTCAGGTGCATGTCTTTCGCATTTGGGTCATTGAAGCTGCATTCACATAATTTACAGTGGAATCGAATGACTTTGCCATCAGCGTTACGCACCTGAAAAACATAATGCTGGTCATTTGCTGCACAAAATAAATCGCAACCTTTTGCAAGCAAAGATTAAGTCGGTTTTCCTGACTCACCTTCTCCACATAGTCATGGCCAACTGGCTGGATGTCCCCTTGGCCCACGACCTGGTTACAATCTTCCTCTGGCACTTGTGGCATGGTTTTCTCTACTTTCACTGCTACTGCCACAGGGGGCGCTGCTGTCACGGCTGCAGGAGTGCTGGCTGGTTTAGTGGCTGTAAAAGAGGTCAGAGCATAACAAATGAAGCTTAAAATAACCCTCATGATATGTATGTCAAACTGACCATTAAAGCGCAAAATATTAGTATGTGCAGTGGCTTAACCTGTCTATTATGTTGGTTCTGTGGAACAGAAATAAGGCACTTGGGTCACTAAACCTGAGGCATATTAAATGAACAAGTTGCAGTGTATGTGTAGAATACGCTAATTAAGATATGCAAAGCTTTTCATATTGGAAAATGACTTTCAGCCAAGTCATGTCAAATTGACCTGCAACACAACATGATGATTAATTTCGTGAATGCGGTGTTCCCCCAGCTATTTGGAGGGGTGAGGGGATAGTGGCAATCCACGAGTAACTGACCCATCAAAGGTTTTATATACGAAGTAGATTATAGATGCGACAATTTGGTCGCAAAGCATTACTTTTGTCTACATCAAACTTCTCAACTACCTTCAACATAGGTGTATGGTATCATAATGCTGCAAGCTGGGATCAAACTAATACCTGTATTGCTTTGGCCTGAGAAGAAAAATCTGCAAAGATTTGGTTGTTTTAGCAAATAAATCTGTGAAATTGTGAATGGCAACCCACACAGGTGAAGGGTCTTATTACAGTCCCAAAACACAAAAGCTTAAAATATTTTAACAGGAAAAGAAGTGTGTGTTCAAAACAAAGTTATTGTGTACAAAAACATTGGAAAGAGTGGCTTCAAAACTTACAAGTAAAAGATGTTTTGGACGGAGTTAGTTTCTTGACTGTTGCTACCGTTTTAGCCGCAGTGTTTACAGCTGGTTTGGGTGCAGCAGTAACAGTTGAAGTGGTCCCGAATGAAGCCACGTCGGTGGTGGAGGCCAGGTTTTTGGCAGCCGTTGATGTTGTGACGACTGGTGCAGAGTTCACCAACACGGGCTCAGTGGAGGGGATAGGCTTTCCCAGCTTGGTGTGCAGTTTTACCACCTTTACAAAGACACAGATAAAAAGATAGAATTAGCTGAAATTTATTCCTTCCTCCTATCAGTGTAGGCTGATACAGCAGATACTGTCGTAGCACAGATGGAAGATCCCGTGAATAAAACATAATAGTGAAGCATGTTGGCAGACGTTCTGTTAATCAAAAAGAACAACAAATATTCAAACAAAGAACTGCACAGCCGCACTAACCTTTTGGTGTTTGGAGCCACGGATGTGTGCAGCGTAGGCATCAACTCCAGTGCAGGACACGTCACACAATTCGCATCGTAAGTGAGTCTGGACCCCTTTGGGCCCATTGCAGGCCCCCATCTGACTACCAGTCTTCAGAGCTGCTTCTTTTTTCTTATGTTTCTGACCCTCGAGGTGCTCCCGGTACGTCTGATTCAATCAGATCAAGTGGTCAAAAAAAGCACAAGACCATCAACTAATATAAAAAAAAAATATCCAGTGAATCACTCGTCATTGTGGAGGATACATTCCAGACCTATCCACAATAGGTGACATAGAGACCATACAACATTTGAAATAGTCTTATCCCTCCCACACATTTAAACTTACAAAAGTACTGGAAACTTTTTAAACATATTTCAACTTACTGGTATTTGAACATTAAAAATAAATTATGAATAATAATAATAATGATATATTTTTTAAAAACATTGCAATCTTTAAATGTAAAGACCCTAGTTCTACATGTATTGTACTTTGTGTGTTAGCTATGTGTCTGAGAGGCAGGCCCTACGCATGAGATGTCAAGCAACGAGAAGGTTGACCATTTGGCTCAAGTTATAGCGAGTCTGTGTGTGAGTATGAGCCAACAGCAGCTGGAGCAAGTGGTGTTCATTGTGTTTTACTGTTTCCACTGGGTTAAAACTGCTCAAAAGTGTAGATGACTGTGGCTCTCCTTTCCCACATACAAGAGCAATAGTAGTAGACACATTCCACAGAAAAATGTGTTGATGTGTACCGTGATAAAGTCAGTGAATGCTGTATATTCATAGGATGTTAAGGGAGCCCCGCTTAAAGAATAAAAATACACTCAAATTAAATCTTATTAAACAAACACGCGACATTTGAGCATCTCACCTGAGGACCTGCGCAGCTTATTTTGCAAATGTCACAGTAATGAAGCTGGGGCTGCTTGATAGGCCCTCTGGGCTTCTGCAGTTTGTTCGGATGAAATGGTGGCTTTTTGTAGGTGCTCCCCACCGAGCTCGTCACCATGTAGCTGCCGGGATCGCTCCAGGAAGCACTTGTCAGTTGCTTGGGGGCTTGCGGTTTTTGAGGCTGATGGGGTGGGGGGAGCTGCTGCTGCTGCTGCTGCTGCTGCTGAGGCTGGGACAAAGTCTGCTGGGCCGACTGGTAATAGGGGGTGGCGGATGTGCAGCTGTAGCCGGCTGAATCATAGTTAGGGTAGCTGAGGCCTGAGGGGAAGCAAGAAGCGCAAGAATGAATTTTAACAGCCACTAGGTGACCTTTTACTTCACCAGAAGCTCAAACCGAGCCGGGAGAAAGTCGAACAACAACAACAACAAAAAAAACTTCAGCGAACTGCCATTCTCATCTCTTATTCACCTCTAATCTGAGTTATGAAATAACCTCATTATTCATCTCCACACACAAAATGTAAAAGCAATTTTTGATACAGCTCTTGTATTAAAGCTCATTAGATCGGAATTGAGTCACTCACACTGCTACTGTAACTGGGTGTTAGTAACGTTGAGTTTGATAGTTTTCTTATATTGACCATTTACGTGTTTAAAATGAAATCTAAAAAGTTGTATAAATCAGGAATGGGCATAATTCAATAAATTGATTCTATGGGATTATGTTGATTGTGAGGAATTTACAGTCATATATAAAGTACTGTACCTGAGTGCGATACTTGAGTAAAAATACATGTGAGTTAACAGAATAATAACAACTTTGGTACAAGTTAGGGCACTTGGCCATCCATTTAAAACCCTTTTCATGATCATTCAAATTTGATGCTATGCTCAGCCAACATTAAAAAGCGTAAGGAAAGAAAAAAAAAAACCCTCCTACTTCTGGTTACATTTTGGGCCAGAGTCCCAGAGTCTTACTCCTGCATCCAGGTATGATAGACATCCCACTCAAATTTCATGGCGATTGGTGGAACTGGTGTCAGAGTTAAAATGTGTGTAATTTTTCAAGGTGTGTTATTGAGTGAATTTTGTGGAGACTGTGTTAGAGATGCCTAAAATGCATACAAATAACTTGAAAAAGAAAAATCTGTAATCGTTGTCATTTACATGGTGATTAAAAAAAACAAATAAGAATCAATTAGCATTTCATCTTTTAATTTTTGATTACCAATTAAAATGTAAAGAATGAATCGGACGTGGATTTGAAAACCTTTTAACCTTGTCCGATCAGTGTTGACTATTACCTGAGAAGGAGGGGACTGAAGCAGTAGAGCTGAAGGTGGAGCCCAGGGTGTAGGATGAAACAGATGTTTGCGGTTGCTGTGCGCTGCTGGACGCCGGGTAGATGTTGTAGGTGGCGGACACCAAGCTGCTCGGTGCCAGTGGCTTCAGCGTTGTTACCTGCCTCTGAGGAGGAGGCAGGTGGCTGTACACAGTGGTGGGGGCTGGAGTGTAAGCACTCTTCACTCCGACTGAAAGAGCAAAGGGGTCAGTGAGAAGGGCGATGGGAAATCAGATAAGCCCGATGGATCTTCCAGAACTTCCTGTCAAAGTTTTTGACAGGGTGAGCATTTAATTGGCAGCATGAACACCGTGTATCAGGTGACCTAAAAATGCAAGTTGAGTGATGTAAACTCACGGTCACCTTTGCAAGAACGGGAGGGGAAAAATATTAGAAACATCGCAGTAAGATGCAGTGCAGTCCGACACATAGTTCTCTGATAGTATCGGTCAAATTTGATCATAATTGTCTCTGTAATAGTAGAATTATTGTCCACTGTGCTGTCAAACTAAATTAAATTAAAGTAAGTCAACCACCTTTTTCACAAAGGACCATTCAAGGGAAACAATCCACATTCACTGGCAATTTGGGAAATTTGCTGTATTTTTAAGGAGAGCTCAAATTCAAAGGTCAATAATTGAGAGGTTGCTTGGTCATTATGAAAATTTTAAATATGAGCGCTAAATTAGCTTCTTAGAGTGAAGAAATGTCTCACCGGTCTGGTAGTAATTGTCAGTAGAACTCCTCTGGGCTGAAACGATACTTGTCTGGTAGTACTGTTTATTGTCATACGTCGTCACAACAGCAGGCCGGGCATAGTTGTAGTTGTCCTGCTATAAATAACACATTAGTGCAACACATTAAAAAAAAAAAAAAAAAAAAGACTTTAGGTTTTAAATTGTAAATGTGAAATGAGTGCCCTGCCCCCCCATAAAAAAAGACATCTCTTGAAATATTGACATCTGAGTAACATACAAATGAAATTAAATAAGTTTCATGTTGCAAAATAATTTATATTTATTCAAATTTCAACATCATACTCAAACAAATACAGATTTTATATCTGATTTCATGCTTCACAAATGTTCATTTTGTGCAAGGCCTGTGACATGACATAATTTTCCTTTTTGCCTTCCTCTTTTAATTTTTGGTGCCATGTCCAGATCTGGTGTGATTGGTTTGCCGTTTTTATTTTCTCCCCCAGACACACACTAAAAATGCATGCTGCATATTCTTATTTGACTGTGTTGTACTATAATTGTTGCCTTTTCATGATTTTTTTTAAACGTTACTCTTTAGACCTCAAAATTATGTCAAATCCGTTTGAGAACAAAGTGACTTCAAACAGCTAGAGGCTTCATGATTACCTATACCGGTAAATTAAGCACTTCAACTGACTTGATACTAACTCAAAATGTTATTTTGAGAATTTTGCGACTAAGATGATAATGAGTATTAGATTTTTACTTGTATTTAATGAAAAAAAAAAGGCCACAAAGCAATGCAGGAAACAGCACTGGAACATGAGCTCACCGTGTCTGAGTACACCTGATACGTTTGCGGTGTGGTTGTGGGATGCGGGGCCGGTGGGGGGTCCGCCGGCCTATAGGTGTAGTCCTGAGGGGGCTGGTGGCTCTGATAGCCGGTGTAAGGAGCACTAACGACAGGCTGGGCTGCCTGAACTGTGGCTGGAGAATAAGAGGCGGTCACGGCATGAGGCACAGTGGGAGCCTGCTGGATGCTATAGGTGACTGTCGAGGGATGCGAGTAAGCCGGGGGAGGCTGGGTGCTGTAAGAAACAGATGGGTTAGAACATTGAGAAGGAGCAAAATGAAAACTTTGTAATACTTGTTCAGCCATTAAACCATCCATTAACTTTCTTAGTGCTTGTCATCATTAGGTTTGTGGGTTTGAATGCTCACTCCTAGGACCGTGAAAACCATAGTCTTAACGCATTTCAACAACTCGTCTTTCTTGTTATTTAAGTTTTCTTAGCTTTAATAATAACGTAACTTATTTTAAACCATTGAAGCTACAACAGGCAGAGTAATCAGGAAAGAGCTCAGGACGAATCGTGCAAAGCTCATCATCCATTGTTTGGACATTACATGACCGACTGAGCTGCACTGACCTCATGTTCATTACTTTTCATCAGCACGTACGTAGTCAACCACAAATAGCTTAAATCCACTGCTGCCCTGGTGTTATCGTGTTCGATATTATTCCAAAACAGACAAGTGGTTGACCCTCAGGTGAAGTCAGCTCACACCCAGGCCATTTAACCACGAGCCAACTTCTTTTCCGTCAACTGCAGACTGTAACAGCTTTGACACTCTGTACTTCACGCACACTTTTTGAACGTGACATTTAATCAAGTCAGCATGCGACGGATTGATTGCAGTCAGGCAGCATGAACTCGGCTAGCTAACGCAGTTTATTTTAGCGGCTGAACGTATCTTGTGTCAGCAGAGGGCCGTTAGTGAAAACCTCAAAAAACAACTCCTGCAACGACAACGACCCGTTGCAAAGACTCAAATGTTATGTTCACGCGACTGTATTTGAATTACCTGTACTGGGGACCGGTGGCATGCGTGAAGCCAAAATAATTGCTTGCAGCCATCTTGGCTTCTCCGGTACAGTACAATGGTGCCAGTCATCAGAGAGTCACTGGAAAGCAAAACGCAAGATAGTTCACCACCTCTCACAGCAGCGACACGTAACACCAAAACGGCTACTGTACTTGCAAATTATTCATAACCTGTATATATTATTTAACGAAAATATACAGAAAATACACAAATTGAGCCTAAAATGAATGCAAATAATGACCATTACATACTTAGTGAATTACTTGCTTTGCACACACCTAACAACAAGAACAACAAAATCTATGATTTCCTAATCTGCAGACGAGATGCATTATTGGAATCAATGCTTAAAATACCC
The DNA here is from genome assembly GCA_901007745.1 of Hippocampus kuda. NCBI lineage: Eukaryota > Metazoa > Chordata > Actinopteri > Syngnathiformes > Syngnathidae > Hippocampus > Hippocampus kuda. Next base: position 5,160 of record CAAKHF010022497.1, on the reverse strand, counting down.
AATTAGATATGTAGCAACTGATATTGTAAAGCAGTGATTAATTCCAGTTGCGTACTTTCAGAGTTACTCACCACCACTATGGCTAGAATAACACAATCACACATTACCACAAGCAATAATCTGATTAATCTAAAAAAAAATTTATCACTGACCAAGAAAA